>PISX010019046.1:0-39095 GCA_004024625.1 Mellivora capensis
TTGAACTGGTCTTTAAATGGTTATTAGGATGGAGAAGGATGCTGAAGGCCTTTTTGCATCTATTCACGCATCCAATCATTGGGAAATATTTAAGTGGAATTACATTTATGAAAACACAAGGCTTCTCCAGGAATTTACTGTATAGTGTTGAGACAGGTTTGTTTTATATGAAGAATTGCCATGCAGAGTGACTATTAACTTGATGCAGTGAGAACTGAGAGGAAGGTGTCTTTAGTCTGCTTAGGATCCGGATGGCCTGCAGACACAGGAAAACAGGGGAAGAGAAGAACTCACAGGGCATAAGAGTCTTAACCCCTGGAGGAATCAGAATTCATCTCAATGCAGAAAGCATTAGGGGGAGAAGGAACATTTGCAGAAGATGGGAGAGTCTTGGTTAGGAGACTTCAGATAATTCATTCATTATATATAAACAATATAAATACCTGTAAGATTAAAAAAGAAATACCTGGAGGTAGAATATATACTGGAGGGGTGGGGAAAGAAAGGGAGAAAGTTTGTAATAGCAAGAGACTGGCAATGGAATCCTACTTAGACAATGAAATAAGTACATGTGCCCAAAGGAGCCAAGTTCTAAGATGGTATTGTTAAGTCGAAGGTGTAGAGTAGTATGCATAGTATACAATCATGTGGATGTAAAAAAAAAAAGGACGGTTGTGTATGCAGCTCTGTGCTGAAAAACTACTAGAAATTATATTTGTCTCGGGAGGGGTGGGATTGAAGCCAGAGTAGGAAGACTGTAATTCCTATGGTACTTACTGCTGTGAGGTCTCTAGGAATTTTCAGTGACCAGAGCTGGGAAATGTTTATTGTCTTAGAAAGAAAAAACAAATCCTGAGTTCATGCTGATAGTTCAAAGTCAGAATAGCTGTAGTCTCTAAATACCATGTTCCATTAAAAGGAGAAAAGAGATATTTTTTACCTTATTTGACTTTGTATTTGTTGCTTTTCTCTTAGCCCAGAAATCTTAATTCCAAATGACAATAACATAATTGTATCTGTGTTATCCTGAAACACACACACACACATACACATATTGGCAATGTTAAAATTACTGAAAACAGCAGGTCCACTCATTGCAGTTTGAGTTCTTTGTGAGTCCCCCCACCCCCTTCCAGGATGTATAGTCAGAATCGCACATTTGAAAGTAACTTAATGTAATTTTCCATTTGGTTTTACCACCAACTGGATAATCGGTTAGGTTTATTGCTTTTATTTAGTTTTGCTTATTGCATGTAAAGAAACCATTCATATAGCTCTGGAGTTAAAAGTGTTAAATCAAGGTACATTTGAAGAGGCCTGGTTATTCCATGCCATCCATTCCACCTCTCTCCATTACCTAAAAACGTACATAAACATTTTTATTAGTTTTGGTTTATTTTCCCATTGCTTTTTGAAAATATAAGCAGATGTGTACAATATATATATTCATATATCTCCTCCCAACCTGGCACTTAAGGTACTTTTCTGCACCTGACTTTTCTTCATGTAACAGGAGTAATCTCCTGAGGTTTGCTCCATAGTAGGGTATATACCTTTTTGTTGCTGCACAATAAATACTCTGTTGAATAGATGTACCAAAGCTAATTCAACCAGTCTTCTGTTGATGGACATCATAGTTCTACTCTTTTGCTGTTACAAATAGTACTACAATGAATAGCTTTATGCAAATGCCATTTCTTGTTTTTGCTCATGTTTCATTAGAATAGAATCCAAGAATGAGATTGCTGAGTCAAGGAGTAAACACATGTAATATTGCCAGTTATTGCCATATTCCTCTCTATAAGATCTGTACCGTTTTCTGTTCCCAGCTATCTAAGAGAGTGCTTATTTCCCCATAGCCTCATCAAAATATGTTATCAAGCTTTGGTTTGTTGACAGTTAGGTTAAAAGTGGTATTTAAGATAGTGTCATTGTAAATATCTTTTCTCTCATTATGAGTGAGGTTGAGCCAGGTTTAAGGGATATTGTATTTCGTTTTCAGTCAACCATGGGGATGTATATTTTGAAGTAATTCCCTAGATGATTCTGATGGGTACTCCACTTAACCGCTTACGTAATTCCTGATATTTCTTCTTTTGTTTGATAAAAGAGGCTTAGAACCACATTTTTGGTTTTCAGTGGTATTTGTGCAGGACCTACCTGTGGCCATCTTATCTGATGTGTAACTTTCTTCCTGGTCTTGACCTTTCTGTGAGTTCTTAGTTGAAATAACAAAAACCTGATCTGACTGAATTGAGCCAAAAAGAAACTTACTGAACAGCTACTAGGTAGCCCACAGAATCACCAGAAGTCTAGAGAACCAGTTGGCAAATAGGTGTGGACCAGAGAAGTGCAAGTAGTGCCAGTATATGGTATTTATCTTTTTGAGTATCAGTTACTGTTCTCCTTTGAAATACAGTGATGCTCTTGGGAAACTGAACTGGGACATATGCTAGATGGTACCAGATTTTAGGCTTTTCTCCCTTCTCTTCTCTTCTTGTCTTTACCTTTCTTTCATTTTGTTGATCTGATTTTTTTAAAATACAAAGCACCTTACAATCCACAGTCATAGTGATTTGACAATACCTTTTGGAATAAATATTTACTGTTTTACCAGTTAAGACCAAGAATCAGAGTAAGTTCCTTCTGTTAGTAATAGGAAAGCAACCAAGATTTTTGGACTCCCAAGTTGTCGCTCCTTTTATTAGAGAACAGTGACCTCTGTGTTGATCTTTCTTTCTTCCTTCCTTTCTTTGTATTGATAATTTCTTTTACTTTTAGAATAATCAGTACCATGACTAAGGCCCTTCTGCTATTGCAGTCTGTCAGGTTATGGTCTGTAAACTGAGTTACTCTATTAGCTGATTTATTTTTATTCCTATTTTTGTTTTTAACCCATAACTGACTTGGCAATAATAAATAAGAATATGAACATTGATCATGCAGAGCAGGAAAAGTGTAACAGAAGAAAATCGAAGAGAAAGCTATCTACCATAATATGGTATTAAAACTGGAATGAAGCATGCACGTAAATATAATAGCACCCAGACGAGTATCAGCCTTACTCGTTGAGATTTCAGGCTTTCTGCAGGAAATGGTGAGAAACAAAATGCAAGGCATGTTAAAACAGACTTGAGACTGAAAAATTAATGGGCTCTTATATTCACATTTGTGATTTGTTTAGGTATTGTGTCTTCTAGTACCTTACTATCATTTTTAAAATTTAATTGTGCTCATATGTATCATCATATTTTTGTATGAATGTCGTGAATTACGAATTTAACTTTACTCTTTTCAAATGCTTCAACATTCATGGAATAATCTGTCTTTTCCCACTGATGTGAAATACCACCATTGTCATATACAAATATCTTATTCTCGTCTCTTCATTTCTGTCCTTATATCATAGTCAGACTGTTTTAATAACTTCATTTATAGTACTTTATTTTTTCTGTTGTATAGTACTTAAAAAGTATATTGGGAAAAATCTCTCATTACTTGGTAATTTAAAATATATCTTCACTATTCTTGAATTTTCTTTACCTTTCATTTGAATTTTAAAGTCTCCTTCCCTTTTTCTCTGTTGATGTGCACCCCCAAAAACTCCCTCAAAACCATGTTAATGTTTTCATTTAGATCCTTTAAAAATAATTTGTTAAATTAGAGATAATTGAAATATTTCAGTGTAAAACTTCAAATCCAGGAATGTATCATGTCATTCCCTTTAAGTCTTTTATGTCCATCAGTGAAGTTTTATAGTTATCTTCATGTAGATCCTATACATTTATTAAGATTATTACTAGGGGTTTTCTTTGAGGGGAGGTGTTACTGTGAGTGTGATTCTTAAATTCTCTCTCTTTACATACACATATACAGGACTGTCTCTGATAGATTTTTGATATTTATATAATGACATTTTGTGTATAACACAAAGGCAACTTAATAAATGAGAAAATGAAGTTTATCCTATTTACTTCACTAACTAGGATTCTTATTTTAATTAATAAGGTTTATCTTTACTTAAAATTGTAGCATTTTAGTTATATGTACATTTTTTGCCATCATATTATACATTTTTGTGAAATTAAAAATTTTAATCTTTTAAAAATCACTTTCCTTACCTTGCCGACGCCTAGTATTATTGAAGACTTTGCCAATAAAAGGTATACAGTGGATATATTTTGAATGTATCTGCAATTAACTCAGAATTCTGAGTTAATACTATGTAGTAATTAATAATAATAGAGTAATAGTTGCTAGTTCTTAAATACAGTATTTTCCTTTGAGTCTCTCTTTCTATTCTTTGGATATTAATTGAAAACTCTAGGGCACTTGGGTAGTTCAGTCAGTTAAGCATCCAGTTCTTGATTTTGGCTCAGGTCATGATCTCAGGGTTGTGAAATGGATTAAGCCCTGCATCATGCTCCATGCTGGGCCTAGAGCCTGCTTAAGATATTTTCTCTCTCCCTGTGTGTCCCGCTCTCCCACCCTCTTTTTCTCTTACTAAAAAGAAGAAAAATTAATTGAAGACTCTACTGTATTTCAAATACTCTATTCTGCTGCAGCATTTATCACTTCATATTTCAGTGATTTCTTCATGTGACTGTGTTACTGTTCTTTCATCATAGAATAGAAGCCTATATTAGCTTATGTTCCTATCTTTAACATGTGATACAGGCGTGGCATGGAAGGGGAAGGGTATTCCCCTTTCTCAGACTCACAGTATTCATAATTAATAGACTGTAGAGGTGATCTTGGTAATTTTTACTGCTGCTTGGTAGTCAGTACTTTGCCCTGAAAATTTGTACTCCTCATTTGAATTAGTAGTTGCAAAAATAATATTTAAAAGTAATTGTTTAGCCTAAATTAAACAGGTCTTCCTCCAAATCAGGCAAATCTGATATAAAATTCACTTCATGAATGGTTGTGATTGATTTCTCAAATGACATTTTGAAATTAGTGTTTTTATTTGAAAAAGCAAATACTTCCCCTTTTTTGGAAACGAACTTCCCTGGTAAAGCATTTTTTTGAAATTGCCGAAGTTTATCTAATTTTCAGTAGGCAAGTATGAAACACCTGGCAGAGAGGTTCGTAGGTATGTTGAATCTGAAAATACTTCCTTTCTTTTGAGGTTTGATGCAGTTCAGTATTAAATTCAAATTGTTGGCAAGGATGTGGAGAAATTGACACCCTTATACCCTGCTGGTGGGAATGTAAAATGGTACCGCCATTTTGGAAAACAATATGGCATTATTCCACAGAGTTATTATACCCAGCAGTTCCACTCCTAGGTGTATGCCAAAAGAAATGAAAATATATGTCCACATAAAAACTTGTACACAAATGTTGAGCAGTATTACACACAATAGACAAAAAGTAGAAACAACCCAGATCTCTATCAACTGATGAATCAGTAAATAAAAAGTATACCCATACAGTGGGAATATTATTTGTTAGTAAAAGGATTAAAGTAGTGATACATGCTACAACATGGATGAACCTTGAAAGCATACTGAGTGACAGAAGCCAGTAATAGAGGACCATGTGTTGTGTGAATCCATTTCTGTGAAACGTCCCTATTTAGGCAAATCTATATAGAGAGAGAGTAACTGTTGGTTGCCTAGGGCTGGGGGCAGGGAGGACTAGGAAGAAATGTGACTGTGTGGGGTTTCTTTTTGGGGTGATGAATATGTTTTTAAAGTTGCTTGTGGTGATGGTTGCACAACTGTGAGTATATTAAAACCATTGAATTGTACAAATTAAATGGGTGAATTACATGGTATATGAATTACATTTCAGTAAAATTGTTAAAAATTCAAGTGGTTCTCAGGCATTATCAATAGGCCTTTTGTATTGTTTCTTCATTCTCCAATGAAAAGAGTTTAAGTTGCCTAAGAAGCACCGTTCCTTTTTTTTTTTTTTTTTTGAAAGATTTTATATATTTGAGAGAGAGAGAACAAGAGAGGGAGAAGCAAACTCCCCCCTGAGCAGGGAGCAGGACATGGGCCTCGATCCCAGGGCTCCAGGATTGTGACCTGAGCCACCCAGGCTCCCCCACAGTTCATTTTTATTGATTGATTCCTACAAAGTACTACTTTTTGTGTACCTTATCATGTTTCTGTTAGTTTCTAGTGCCAAACTAAAAAGAAAAAAGAACTGGTTTGGAACAGCAGTATATACAGAAGTAATTGTAGATGGAGAAATTAAGAAAACAGCAAAATCCAGTAGTTCTTCTAATCCAAAATGGGATGAACAGCTAACCATGTAAGTACCTTGTATAGAGAATGCAGGATTTCCAAAAGGGGTTGGGGGGGTGGGCGTATGCTCCTTAGAATGCTTTTGGTTGTTCTTTTGTTGTAGGTGTAGGATAATCTTGAAGTAAGTAGTGTTATTTTCCAGTGTGAATAGACAATTTTAAGTATGAAAGATTTTTGGTTAGTTTTGTTTTCTTTAGAGAGGAAGCATAGTAATTCTTGCTTTTCTGGTTTATTAACTGAATTATTCCATACATCCATATTTTCTGTTATTGTCTTGTAAGAAAAAGACAAAATCACCGTTAATTTTGTCCTTTCTAAAACATAATGTTATAAATTGTATATAGTAAAATTATTAAAAATAACATCATCAGTTCTCTTAAATATTTAGGAGTTTGTTCAGATAGAAATAGTGTTATTGTGAAATCTCAACAAGACTTATCTATTCGTGGTGTTTTGGTTTGGTGATTATAGGAATTCTTATCTAGTTATTGAAGTCCTAATGTACTTGAAGGGAAATAATTGGTTTTATTTATAATTCAGATAGTTTGCTGTTTCGTACAATATTTTTTCTCAAAACTAAATTCTGGCTTTTTAAAAATTACTGAGATAAATGTATATTCCTGTATTTTTGTTATAATTTTACCCTTACAGAAATGTGACCCCACAGTCTACATTGGAATTTCGAGTTTGGAGTCATTATACTTTAAAAGCCGATGCTTTATTAGGAAGAGCAACAATAGATCTGAAACAAGCTCTGTTAATACACAATAGAAAATGTAAGTTCTAATCTTTGTTTCTTTAAAAATTTATTTTAGATACTTTTCAAAGTATTCTGAAGTCCAAAAGCAAAAAAGGTTTTGTATTTATAAAAGAGAACTTAATTATTGCCTGTGATTGCTTTTAAGTTTGTGGCTCTGTTTGAAATAGGAAATACATACTCTGGCCTTTCTCTTTCTAACAGATTTACAAAATGGTCTTAGACATCCAGGAGTACCCTGTTACCAGTTGATCATGAATGATTTATTATTTACTAATTACGTACTTTAAAACTTGAAAAAATGATCATAATCTGAGCCTACTCTACTCTACCTTGGTTGATAATTTGTACAAAATAAATTCTAACTCTTAAATTTTCTTACTAATAACTAGTTCATTATAGAAAATACAGAGAATATACAAAATTACAGAGGAAAATAAATTGTTATTCTACTATCCAAAGTTAAGCATTCCTAATAACTTAGTCTCTTGTCTCTTTCCTGTTCATAGATATAAACATTTTTTTCTTTGCATCTACTCATTTATCCCCTGCTTTTTTTCATCTAATAATTTAATATGAATATGTTTCTAGATAATGACATTTTTCTAGCCTGGGTAAGATGGTTTAGGCTTCACTTATTTGTAAATCTCCTATCATTGTATGCAAAAATCGGGGGATATACAAACTTTTATAATTCTGGGGTGAGAGTATATTGTTTTTAGCGATTTTTTAAAAATATTGTGTGATCCAAAGATTAAAAGCTAGAATTCCAGTTTATGATTCAACTAATCTCATATTTTTTGACATTTAGGCAGTTTCACTCAAACCAATGCCTCTGTTCTTACTTTCTTAGAAATTTTCTCATTCGTAAAGGTATGCTGAGTTACAGGTAAAAATGCTAATGTTTTAAATAATAAGGGGATTAAAAAATTTTTTTGTTTTTGATGTAGTTTTTGGACATAAAGAGTTATGAGTCAAATGTAAAAGCCATACTAATTTTTATATACACAGATTTTTTTTTTTAAAATATATTCTTCTGAAGCAGTGAAAGTTTAATTCTCTGCTGTGCCATGGCTTCTGTTCACGCAGTTCATCTTCGTTATAGAAATGTCTTAAAGGCATGTAATACCTTTCCTGGTCTAATGGTTGCTGTATATCTATTTTTTTCTTGGCTATATATCATTATTGGTGTAAATATATAATACCTCAGTTAACTTCTGTTATTTCAGAATTAAATGTTTGGTTTAGCCAGTTTATATGCTATTTCTGCCCTGGTTTAAGCATTTACATGAGACCCTTTTTTTTAAACAAGTATAGTTGACACACAATATTATGTTAGTTTTAGGTGTATATATAGTAATGTTAGCAAGTCTGTACATTATGCTATACTCACCACTAGTGTAGCTACCATCTGTCACCATGCAGTGCTGTTATAGTACCACTGACTGTATTCCCTCTTCCATACCTTTTTTCCTGTGCCTTATTCATTTCATAGTTCGGAGTCTGTGCTTCCCACTATCCTTCACTCAGTTTTGCCCATCCCCCATCCGTTTCCCTCTGGCAACTATCAGTTTGTTCTCCATATTTATGGGTCTGTTTCTCCTTTTTTGTTTGTTTTTTTAAGATTCCACTATAAGTGAAATCATATGATGTTGTCTTTCTTTGTTTTGTTTCATTTAGCATACTAACCTGTAGGTCTATCCATGTTACAGATGGCAAGATCTCACTCTTTCTTATGGCTGAGTAATATTCTGTTGTTTATTACCACATTTTCTTTATCCATTCGTCTGTTGACGGACACGGGTGGTTTCTGTATCGTGGCTGTTTCAAATAATACTTCAGTAAACATAAGGGTATATGTATCTTTTTGAATTAGTCTTTTTGTTTTCTTTGTAATTGACCTGTAGTAGAGTTATTGGATCATATGATAATTCTATTTTTTAATTTTTTGGTGAGTCTCTGTACTATTTTCCACAGTAGCTACATCAGTTTACATTCCCACAACAGTGCATAAAGGTTCCTTTTTCTCCACATCCTTATAACACTTGTTACTTCTTCTTGTTTTTAAAGCCATTTGACAAGGCTGAGGTGATATTTATTTCATTGTGGTTTTGCTTTGTATTTCCCTGATGATTAGTGATATTGAGCATCTTTACATGTGTCTGTTAGCTATCTGTACATTTGCTTTGGAAAAATGTCTATTTAGGTCCTGTGACCATTTTAATCAGATTACTTGTTTTTTTTAGGTGTTGAGTTGTATAAGTTTATGTATATTGGGTATCAGTCCCTCATTGGATATATCATTTGCAAATATCTTCTCCCATTTGGTAGACTGTTTTGTTGATTGTTTGCTGTGCAAAAGCTTTTTATTTTGATGGTAGTCCCAGTAGTTTACTTTTGTTTTGTTTCCCGTGCCTAGAAAAGTATTGCTAAGGCCAGTGTCAAAGCAGTAACTGCCTGTGTTTTCTTCTGGGAGTTCTTTCTGGGAGTTCTCAGGCCTCACATTTAGGTCTTTAATTCATTTTGAATTTATTTTTGTGTGTGGTATTAGAAAGTGGTCCAGTTTCATTCTTGTGGATGTAGTTGTCCAGTTTTTCCAGCACCATTTATTGAAAAGACTGTCTTTTCCCTAGTATATCTTGCCTCCTTGGTCATAGACTAATTAATTGACCATATAAGAATAGGTTTTTTTCTGGGCTCTCTATTCTGTTTCATTGATTGATGTGTCTGTTTTTGTGCCAGAACCATACTGTTTTTATTATAGCTTTGTAATATATCTTGAAGTCTATGATTATGGGACCTCTGCTTTGTTCTTCTTTTTCAAGATTGCTTTGGGGGGCGCCTGGGTGGCTCAGTGGGTTAAAGCCTCTGCCTTCGGCTCAGGTCATGATCCCAGAGTCCTGGGATCGAGCCCCGCATCAGGCTCTCTGCTCAGCAGGGAGCCTGCTTCCTCCTCTCTCTCTTCCTGCCTCTCTGCCTACTTGTGATTTCTGTCTGTCAAATAAATTAAATTAAAAAAAAAAATTCTTTCCCCCTTCATCCCCCTCTACCAACTTGCACTCTCTGTATCTTTCTAAAATAAATAAACCCATAAAAAAAAAAAAAAAAAGATTGCTTTGGGTGTTTGGAGTCTTTTATGGTTCCATACAAATTTTAGGAATGTTTCTCTTAGTTCTTTGAAAATACTGTTGATATTTTGGTAAGGATTGCATTAAATCTATAGATGGCATTGGGTAGTATGGATATGTTAACAATATTCTTCCAATCCATGAGCACGATATGTCTTTCCATTTGTGTCATCTTCAGTTCTTTCATCAGTGTTTTATAGTTTTCACAATATCAGTCTTTTTACCTCCTTGGTTAAGTTTATTCCTAGATACTTTATTATTTTGGTGCAATTGTAAATGGAATTATTTTCCTAATATCTCTTTCTGCTACTTCATTTTTAGTGTATAGAAATGCAACAGATTTTTGTATAATACTTTTGTGTCCTGAAGCTTTACTGCATTCATTTACTAGTTGTTATAGTTTTTTGGTGGAGTCTTCAGGGGGTTTTCTGTGTGTAGTATCATATCATCTGCAAATGGTGACAATTTAGCTTCTTTCTTACCATTACTTTTTTACTTTCTTACATTACCTTTTTTTTTTCCTTGTCCGATTGCTGTAGCAAGGATTTTAAATATTATATTGTGGCAAGAGTGGACATCCTTGTCTTGTTCCTGATCTTAGAGGAAAAGTTCTTGGTTTTTCACCATTGGGTATGATGTTAGGTGGGTTTTTCATATATGGCCTTTATTATAGTGAGGTATGTTCCCTCTAAGCCCACTTTGTTTAGTTTTTATTAATGTATATTGAATTTTGTCATATGCATTTTCTACATCTATTGAGGTAATCATATGGTGTTTATGTTTTAGTTTGTTAATGTGGTAAATCATATTGACAGATTTGTGAATATTAAACTGTCCCTGCCTCCCTGGAGTAAATCCCACTTGATAGTGGTGAATGATCCCTTTAATGTTTTATTGAATGCCGTTTCCTAGTATTTTGTTGAGGATTTTTGCGTCTGTGTTCATCAGGGATATTGGCCTTTCTTTTTTTGTAGTGTCTTTGGTTTTGGTATTAAGGTAATTCTAGCCTAATGGAATGAATTTGGAAGTTTTCCCTCCTCTTCTGTTTTTTTGGAGTAGTTTGAGGAGAATAGGTATTACCTCTTCTTTAAATGTTTGATAGAGTTCACCTGTGAATCCATCTAGTTCTTGACTTTGTTTATTGGGAGTTTTTTGATTACCAATTCAATTTTGTTACTAGAAATTGTTCTGATTTTCTCTTTCTTCCTCATTGAGTTTTGGAAGATGGTGTTTCTAGAAATTTATCCATTTCTTCTAGGTTGTCTAATTTGTTGGCATATAATTTTTTTAGTAGTCTCTTTTAATCCTTTGTATTTTTCTGGAGTTGGTTGTTACTTCTCTTTCATTTGTGATTTTACTCTTTTTTTCCCTGATGAGTCTGGCAGTTTTGTCTTTCCAAAGAACCAGCATTTAGTTGTTTTTTTGTTTGTGTTTTAAGATTTTATTTATTTATTTATTTATTTGACAGAGAGAGAGAATATCACAAGCAGGCAGAGAGGCAGACAGAGAGAGAGGGGGAAGCAGGCTCCCCACTGAACAAAGAGCCCAGTGTGGGGCTCAATCTCAGGACCTTGAGATCAAGACCTGAGCCACAGGCAGAGGCTTAACCCACTGAGCCACCCAGGCGCCCCGAGAACCAGCATTTAGTTTTATTGATCTTTTCTTTTGTTGATGTTGTTGTTTGGTTGGTTTTGTTTTGTTTTTAGTCTCTATTTTCATGTATTTCTTTAGGCTTTGCTTGGCTTTCTTCCTCTTAGTTTTTTTGTGTAGCTATTATTTTTTGGGTTTGTGGTTACTGTGAGGTTCACATATAAATCCTAAGTACATAGCAGCCTGTATATTAAATTGATGGTCACTTATGTTGAAACACATTCTAAAAGAACTTTTTTTTAAATTCTCCCTCTGTGTTTTATGTATATATTGTCATATTTTACACCTTTTGTTCATAATTTTCTTATTTGTAATTATAGTCTTGTCTTTTTGATTTAAAGAAGTCCTTGTGACATTTCTTATTAGGCCAATTTAGTGGTGATAAACTCTTTCTTTTTTGTTTTTTTAAGGTTTATTTATTTATTTATTTGACAGAGAGAGAGAGAGAGAGATCACAAGTAGGCAGGGAGGCAGGCAGAGAGAAGAGGAAGCAGGCTCTCCGCGGAGCAGAGAACCCGATGCAGGGCTCGATCCCAGAACCCTGGGATCATGACCTGAGCCGCAGGCAGAGGCTTTAACCCACTGAGCCACCCAGGCGCCCCAGTGGTGATAAACTCTTTAACTTTTGTTTGTCTGGGAAACTCTTCTATTCTGATTAATAACCTTGCCAGGTACAGTATTCTTACTTGTAGATTTTTTTCCCTTTCAGCACTTTGAATAAAAAAAAGAGTAAATTATTAATTAATTAATTAATTAATTAATGGTCTGCAAAGTTTCTTCTGAAAAATATCAACTGATAGTCTTGTGGCTTTTCTTGTATACATGACTAGTTTGCTTCTCTCTTTCTGCTTTTAAATTTTTTTATCTTTGATCTTTGATATGTTAATTATTATGTTGTGGTGTGGACCCTCTTGGGTCATCTTCTTTGGAACTCTGTGCTCCCTGAACCTTGATGTCTATTTCCGTTCCCAGGTTAGGGAAGTTTTCAGCCATTATTTCTCAAATGAAGTTTTCCATCCCTTTCTTCCTCTTCTCCTGGGACTTCTCTAATGCAAATATTTGTTTACTTGATCTTGTCCAAGAGATCCCATAACTTATCAACATTTGTAAAAAATTCTTTTTTTTTTCTTTTTGCTGTTTAGCATGGGTGCTATTACCCTTCCTTCCATATCACTGATTCATTCTTCTGCATTATCTAATCTGTTTATTCTCTCTAGTGTATATTTTGTGGGTTTTTTTGTTTTTTTTTTTTGTATTCTTCATCCCAGATTGGTCCTTCTTTATATTTCCTATGTCTTGTTGACGTTTTCAGTAAGTTCATCCATTTTACTCTCAGGTCCAGTGAACATCTTTATGATCATTATTTTGAACTCTTTATCAGGTGGATTGGTTGTTTCCATTTCATTTAGATTTTTTGTGAGGTTTTGTCTCTTTCTTTTTTAGAGCATATTCCTGTCTCCTCATTTTGCTCAACCTTCTGTGTTTAGAATGTCTTGCTTGACCTTCTCTGTTCATTAATTTCTATGAGTAAGTCAATATAGCTGTCTCTCCTTAACTTGAAGGAGTAGTCTTGTGTTTAGCTATGCATGGCGCTTCTTTTTTAGTACACATAATTATTTTTTATATTTCTTATAATAATAATATTTGTATTAAGTATATATTATGTTATGTTGTTTTATATTATATATGTTATATATATTAAAAAATAATATTTCTTACAACTCACAACAATTATCATCTCTATGATAATTGCTAACAGTTTGATGAATTGTGTTTGTGTGTATATGAGTATAACAATTGGGACTTTATTCGATTTCATATTGTGCTTAGCTCTCTTAATATTATGTGCATTTCCCGTATCATTCAGTGGTAGTCTTTGCAATCTAATCTAGTAATTTCACATTTTATCAAAAACTACAATTTATTTAACTATGCTTCTATCGTTGCTATCTAGATTATTTCCAATTTTGTTGTATAAAACTGTATTAAACCTTTATATAAAGATTATAATTATCTTCCCTACAAAGATTATGATATTTATCTACCAAAGTAATTTTGTAGGAAGGTCAAAAATGTCAGTGTTCTTTGAAAGGAAACTTTTATAAATTGTATTAACTTGAAGTTATTTCTTAGAATTTAATTGAACAGAATATGCTCAGAGGAAAAATAAAATTTTGTAAACATTCATACATGTCTGAAGTTGATGGTTTCCGAAATGCTAGTAGTAGCATCCTATACACCCCTGGCAGTCCATCTTTTTTTTTTTTTAATTATTGAAAGGCATATTAGTTTGCCAGGGCTGTCATACCCAAACACCAAAGACTCCGTGTCTTAAATAACAAGTGTACCTTCTCACAATTCTGGCCGCTAGAAGGCTGAAATTAAGATGTCAGCAGTGTTAGTTTCTTCAGAGGACTTCTCTCTTTTGGTTTATAGATGGCCATCTTCTTATACCTTTACATTTTCTTCCCTCTGTGCATGTGTCTGTATCAGAATTTCTTCCTCGTAAAAGGACACCAGTCATTATTGGATGAGAGGCACCTCATTTTAATTCAGTTACCTTTTCAAAGATGCTATTTCCAAATTGAGTCACCTCCTGAGGTACCAGGGGTTAAGACTTAAACATATGAATTTGGGAGAGGGGGGAGCCAGAACATAGCTCAGCCTATAACAGAAGGTAAGTAAATTAAAGCTTGTGAATCATAGTGCTTGAAAGGCAAAAGAACTCTTTGGGCATTAATCCGAGTGACTCATTTTATTTATTAAGCAACTTTTGATGTAAGTGGCTTGCTCAAGAACAGAAGTTTTGACTAGAACATTGGTTTTCTGAACCTTAGCTTTTAATTTTAATTAGAATAAAAGAAAGTGTAGTTCTAGATAGCCTTGTAGAATTTAAAAAAGCACTCATAATTGATAAAATTCTTGGATGCCTTTGATTTAGCCTCTTGGTTTGGCACTTAGACATTGTCCCTCTTCAAATTTATGGCCTAATTTCTTCTGTACTTAAGGCCCTGACATTTTCTCATAAATTCATGTTTTTCTATCCCTTCTCCTGATAAATTTGAGGTGAGAGTAGAGGCTTAATTGATTTGAATTGGTATATCTCCCAGTTTTTAAGATATTTACTTCTTTGGCCTTCATGGTTGTTTTAAGTTGTTATAGCCTTAAAACCCACAACTAAACCAACCTAAAAACATCTTATATTTTCCCCAAAAATACCCAGTAGGAGCTTACTAGGGAAGTTCTTTCATTTCTTCACATTTAAATCCCAGCAAGTCTTCCAGTCCCGAACCTTCATTTTTTTTTCTTGTCATAACCTGGTTGGATAATGACCAGAGTTTTTGCTCATGCGGTCCTCTGATACATTGTCTGAGAAGTTATGTAGGTTTAAGCCCTCATTTGCACTCCAACCTTTAGTTATGTTTTCAGATCATGCGGATGCCATTCTAAATTATAGAAGTTATCTAAATGGCTCTGCAGAGGTATGTGGTATGTCATCAGCCGTGGATACTGATATCTGAGATACATTTCTTTCTCTCAATCCCACTATTTCTTAAACTGCGAAGGAAAAATCCCTCCATTATTAAAGATAAAGCCTGATACTAGTTAAAATGATAAGGACAGATTTTAATCAGTAATACACTGTTGCAATAAGGAAGACGGTCCAGCTTGATCTGAACTAAACTTGTATTTGTATAGCAGTAACTGGGCATTTCAAAGGGACAGTAGGAAGAGGGGCGTGAGTGGGTATGGGTGGAAGCTAAGAGAGAGAAGTAAAAAATGATTAAGGATTTATTGGTATAAATGTGATTAGGCCAGTTTGGAATGGAATTCTGTTCTCCCATGTAGACAATGAGTCCTAAGTCCTATCCTTCCTGATGATTACATTTCCAAGGAGTGGCTTTCACATCGTGGACAAAGACACTCCCGAGTTATAGAGGATAACATTACAGTTGCCCCTTGAACAACACAGGTTTGGATGGTACAGGTTCCTTTATATTTTTGGATTTTTTACATTACAGTACCATAAATACATTTTCTTGTCTTTATGGTTTTCTTAGTTATATTTTTCTTTTTTCTGGCTTAACTTATTGTAAGAATACAGTATATAATACATATATAGCATATATATATGTTCACTGACTTTCTGTTATCAGTGAGGCATCTGGTTATCTGTAGGCTATTAATAATTAAATTTGGGGGGAGTCAAAAGTTATAGGGGGATTTTCAACTGCACCTGGAGTCAGTGCCCCTGAACCCTGCATTGTTCAAGGGTCAGCTGTATATCACAAAGGGAGAGAGGAAGAATTCACCATTGTAAGCCCTTTTTAGTAAATGCTCTAAGGTCGGGGTGTCAGAGTCCTCTCACAGGTGTAGACTGGAACAAACATGAAGTTGTTTTTTTTTTTAATTTTTATAAACATATATTTTTATCCTCAGGGGTACAGGTGTGTGAATCGCCAGGTTTACACACTTCACAGCACTCACCATAGCACATACCCTCCCCAATGTCCATTACCCAGCCTCCCTCTCCCGACCCTCTTCCCCCCAGCAACCCTCAGTTTGTTTTGTGAGATTAAGAGTCACTTAGGGAGGGGCGCCTGGGTGGCTCAGCGGGTTAAAGCCTCTGCCTTCGGCTCATGTCATGATCCCAGGGTCCTGGGATCGAGCCCCACATCAGGCTCTCTGCTCAGCAGGGAGCCTGCTTCCTCCTCTCTCTCTGCCTGCCTCTCTGCCTACTTGTGATCTCTGTCTGTCAAATAAATAAATAAAATCTTTAAAAAAAAAAAAAAGAGTCACTTAGGGAACAAACATGAAAATTTTTTTAGCAGCCCTGAATTTTCTCAGGTAGGCAGTATAAGTGGGACTATGATCATCCTTGCGTTGTTACAGCTCTGTTAGCGTGTGTTCAAGTTTTTTAATGTGGGGAGAAGTGATGGATGAGATCATTTGTGCTGAGCATTTGCCGTTTTTATAGGCCAAGGTTGAGGCCCACTCAAGAAGATGACTCAGGAGTCTGACTGGAGTTTGCTTAAGGAGAGAATCTTTGTCCATTCATGGGTGAAACCATTCATGGGTGAAAAATGTAAGAGCAGCATAGCTAATACCCACATCAGAGTGTGTATAGAACTTGGTCTTGTATTTCAATTTTGAGACTGATGGAGCCACTTTAAACACCCGAGGGAGGAGTCACATAGCTGCCACTCAAATCTTGGGGACTACACTGTGTTGGTTTTTGTTTGTTTGTTTATGGTGTTAGTAGAACCAAGAACTTAGCTTTTGTTGAGGAAAGCATTTTGAACTTCATTAAGTTCACTTTTAATTGAATTATGTCCCAAGTGATTTACAGTAACCAGATAATTTGAAAATTATCCCTTTACATTGAATGGTAGGGAGACACAGCAGAGAAACATGTCATTTATGACAGAGGACAGAGCACAAGTCAAATTTAATTTTATTTAAAAATTTGCTTTAGTCTTAGCTAATACTAATTTGTTTAGTTTGCTAAGTCTTAAGTTCTTTTTTTAAATTCACTTCGTATCAGCACAGACTAAAATATGTTAAAACCAAGCTTTTGAACAAATAATATTCTCATACCCAGTGATATAAATGCATTTCTATTCTTTAGAAAGATTCTTAGTATTGAAATGACTAGGTCAGAGGGAGTGAGCAGTTTGAAGCTTTCAGCTGTGCATAGCTGTCTCATTGCCTTCCTGAAACCATTACTCTAATTTGTACATACGATGAAGCATATAAAAGTGCCTATTTGTAAATATTGGCCATGTTAATGGATTTTTTAAATGGAGATTGTTTTTATCAGAGCATTTCTTTTCTTTTTTTTTTTAAGATTTTATTTATTTATTTGACAGACAAGTAGGCAGAGAGGCAGGCAGAGACAGAAAGAGGAGGAGGAAGCAGGCTCCCCACTGAGCAGAGAGCCGTATACAGGGCTCTATCCCAGGACCCTGGGATCATGACTTGAGCTGAAGGCAGAGGCTTTAACCCACTGAGCCACCCAGGCGCCCCTGTCAGAGCATTTCTTTAATAATTAAAAAAGTCACATTTATTGATCATTCGTATTTCATCATTCGTGATTGTCTTGTATTCCTTTTACATTTTTTTATTCATTGTTCCTTGTTTTCTCACTGACTTATAAAAGCTCTTTTTTCTCCCAGTTAATCATTTGCCACTTTTTTATTAGTTTTGGTGGATAGAAGTTTATAATTTTTTCGTCCTTAAAGTTTATCCAACTTCATTTTTTATGCTCAGAATGTTTTCAATCCCTGTATTTCATTTATCTATTTTATTCTTACACATGTGTATGTTGGCCAGCCTCAAAAACTGCCGAAGCATTCCTGCCTTCTGGTGTTTGCACCTTGTGTGGTCCCTCCCACATTGAATCAGATGGTCTGTGACAGAATATGATAGACATAATGGTATAGGACCTCCTATGCTTGATCATAAAAGACATTTCAGTATTTGCCTTGGTCTCTTGGATTATGTACCTAGAAATTACCATTGTGAAGATCCAAGAAGCCCTATAGAAACACCTAAATGGAGAGGAGCTGAGTCCTCTTCTCAGCTCTCAGCACCAGCTTGTTAGCTATGTGTATGAGCCATCATTTAAGCAGATTTTCTAGCCCCTCTCAAAATTCTAGCTTTCAGAAACTGAGCCGTAATAAATAATTGTTGTTATTTTTAGTGATTAAACTTAAGGATAATTTGTTACTTAGTAATAGATAATAGTAATAGATAATAGCAGTTTTTAAAAATGGCTTCAGAATATGACTGAGTTAAATCTAAATACGTGAAACATCTTAAAAAACAAATTTTTGAAGATACTTTATTTTCCGTGGGGAAAGAATGAGTGTAAGTTTGTTGTTGTTGTTGTTGTTTTACAAATTGGTAATAGACGAATAAATCATCTGGTTGTATACCTAGCTTCTCAGAAGATTAGATTGTTCTTTGCCCTATTAAAACTAAGAAGGAATGTCTAAGAGGAAAAATCCGATTATAGATTAAAAGTTGTAAAATTGTAAGTTTCCTGAGGACAGTCCTTTCTTAATAATTTTTTAAAACATTTATTAAGCACCTCCCTCTATCAGGTACTAAGGATACATCACTAAATTAGATGGAGACAATTTCTGCTCTTTCAGAGACTAAAGTTTAGTTGTGGAAGTCAGGTCCTCTCCACCTCCCCCAAAATTCTGGTGATACATCTGTTAAAAGAATTAAGTGGAGTAATGGTATGGAGGTTTACTTTAGGCTAGTTAGTGTTTATCCTGCTTTTTCATTAAAGTATCTGGTACACATTGGGCATTTATATATTGAATAGATGAGTATGTGTGAATTGGTTTGTTTATATATTAGAATAATACTCTCATTCCCCCTGCCAACATACATACATGCACATGTAGATGGGAATTATTTATGTGATAGTCCTCCCAATTTTATGACTCAGAAATGTTATATCCCAGTATTCCATGTTCAGAATTGTGAAAGACTAGATGTTGTAAACAACCTCCTGCTGCAGAGCAAATATGTCCTGGATAGAACAAATTTTTGTGGCATTAACGATTTTTACAGAGACAAAGTGTTCTTCAAGGTCCTCTTCTTCCCCCCCAAAATAAATAAAGGCAAGGAAAATCTTACAAACTGGAATTAGAATAGTGGATCAGCTGATAGCTGATAGCTGAGCTTTTGGCTAACCAGATAGGGGAGCTGAGCTTGGACTCCTGTAGTCTAGACTCTTGGGGGTACCCTCAAACCACTGACAGAATTAGAAACAGACCCTGACAGTACTAAAGCCCAAATATTACTTAGTCTAATATCAGAGAATGAACCCACCACCAAAGTTATAAATTTTAAGAAGCCATTATAAGCAGGGGTTGGCAAATACTTTCTTTAAATGGCTAAGATAGTAAATATTTAAGCTTTGCAGGTAATACAGTCTCGTTGTACATACTCAGCTCTTCCATTGTAGTGGGAAAGCAGGCATAGAAGATATGTAAATGAATGAACATGACTGTGTTCAAATAAAAGTAGGTGGTCAGATTTGGCCTGCAACCAGTTTGCTAAGCCCTGCAATAGAGGATGAAGTAGAGGAGATATTTTAAGAGTTAATGGCTATGTTTGAATACCAGTGAAAAATAAATTCTTCAGTCCATTATATCCAAAGCAAAATGATAAAAGAGAAAGTCATGATTTCAGCAAGTGAAATGCATGACCCCAAAGACAAAAAAACAGCTTTAGAGAAAGAGATTATTTGGATGGATTTATAAATTAGAACTACAGAATTAGCAGTAAAAGAAGATAATAGTGGTAAAAATATCCTCAAAAAGTGAGAGATTATCATCAATATAAAATAGTGTGCTCAACAAATCTTTTAAAGATGAAAATCAGATTAAGAAATGAGAGAATTTACCACCAAGAGACCTACGCTAAAGGGATTTTGGAAAGGGTATTCTTTAAGAATCTACTCAAGCTAAATATTTTAGGAACAAGAACTAAATCTCCACATTCCAGATACTTTAAATAAAGTGATGACAAAAATGAAATAGAATGGTGGTCAGTGTAGTTTTCTTCAGATATAGATTATTAGAATATAGGTAAAGATGAAATTCATGCTTTTGTAGGTTTTTTTTTCACACTTGTATTTTGTCTAGTCTCTAATCGCCTTTATTAATATTTTTGTGATGTGCAGTGGAAATGAGGTTTATGATGGTATAAAGTTTGGGGTAGGTAATCTAAAAGGTCTTCTTTTATTATATGGTTCTTAAATTTTTTGTAAAGAATTTCTGTCCAATGGTTATAGTGGTTCCAGATTTTTTTTTTTTTGTCTTTTCTGTATTTGGATAATTAGTATGCTTATACTGGACATTTTGATCAATGGGGGGGGGATTCAAATTTGTTAAATATAGGAAAGAACAAGGTTAAGGACATAATCTAAGAAGAACTATGTTCCGGGGCTCCTGGGTGGCTCAGTCAGTTGAGCGTCTGCCTTCGGCTCGGGTCATGATCCCGGGGTCCTGGGATCGAGCCCCGCATCGGGCTCTCTGCTCGGCGGGGAGCCTGCTTCCCCCTCTCTCTCCGCCTGCCTCTCTGCCTACTTGAGATCTCTCGCTCTCTGTCAAATAAATAAAATCTTTAAAAAAAAAAAAAAAAAAGAACTATGTTCCATGGTTCCAGAAGCTTCAGAGAGAGCCAGTTAATATCAGACTGGAAAAAAGAAAAAATATATATCAGACTGAAGTAATTGGCTTCATTTTGGATAGTAAAGGGATCAGTAAAAACTTGTATTTCTGTGGAATTGAAGTCAAAGGAAAATGACCTTGAGTTTAAGTAAGAACTAGGAATCCTAAAACAGGAAGGAAATATTTGGTCTTCTATGAAAAAGAAATAATAAACTATTGTCATGGTATTTATAATTTATTGGGCACTTAACATGTGTCAAGTGTGGTGCGAAGAACTTTGTGTGGTTTTGCATTTAGGCCTTTTGATGGTCCTTTTTAGTTTGATGCCTTTATTATCTCCCATTTTATAATGACTGGAACCGAGGCTTTTTTATAGTTTGACTACTTACTCAAAGTTCTAGGGCTGGAATCAGTAACCAGACTGCCCGACTTCCATGCAGAAATTTTGCCTTAACCACAAGTCTTATGGGCCAAAGAGTAAGTTTAGGTAATTGTTGTGTGCATTATCTGCATATATTTATATGTTCTCTGTGCTTTATACAGTGCAGAGTAGCAATTAAAGATGACATTGAGAGCATGGGTGAGGGGCAAGGAGTTTTTCAACTTGGTGTTAAAGGGAGTGAGCCTGATGTCATATAGAAGGGTCTACAGATAAAAGTGGAATAATTCTTCCCACATGTAGCAATCAAGTACTGAACTAGAGTAATTCTTGATGAGTAGTTTTGATTTCTAACACATCATTTTGTATGTGGCAAAAGCTTTTAGCTTAAGATTTTTTTTTTCCCTAGTGGAAAGAGTGAAAGAACAATTAAAACTTTCTTTGGAAAACAAGAATGGCATAGTGCAAACTGGTGAATTAACAGTTGTGCTCGATGGACTGGTGATTGAGCAAGAAAACCCAGCAAACTGCAGCTCATCTCCAACCAGTAAGATAATTTTATGTGTTCTTAAAATTTGAAGAGGAAAAAAACCCCAGCAAGACGTATATAAAAACCTGCTTGCTTGCTTTCTTTTTGTTCAGTAGAAATACAGCAAAATGGTGATGCCTTACATGAAAATGGAGACCCTTCAACAAGACCAACCTCCAGGTAGAATATTTTATTTTAGTATTTGTGGCAAGGTAATGTAACATTTTCCATATTATAAAGTTTTACATTTTAACCTTAGTTTAGAGTTTGCCATAGAATTTAAAATTTCTATCTAAACTTGTCATTTGTTTGAATTCTTGTAAAATTTTTAAAAGAAATAACAATAGTTTTTAAAGTAGTTTTTAAAGAAATAAGAACTTCATTGAGATATAATACATACACCAAAAGGTTTACCCTAAAAAATATATACTTCAGTAGATTTTGGTCCATCACCACTATCTAATTTCAGAAATTCTCATCACCCTCAAAAAGAGACTGTACTCATGAGCTGTCTCTCTTCATTCCTCTCTCCTCCCATCTCCTGGCACCAATAATCTATTTTCCGTCCCAAGTGGCTTTGACTATTCTGGCTATTTCTTAAGAATAGATTCATACAATATGTCGCCTTCTCTTACTGGCTGTTCTTAATTAGCATAAGATTTATCCATGTTTTAGTATGTGTCAGTCTTTCATTCTTTTTTATTGGTGTAATGGCTTCTTAAAATCTGTATTTAGGCATATTTTTATTAGTAAATAGATAGACTCAGATAATGTGGAAAATGGATATCTTTTTGCTATCTGAATTGGCAACTTCCTGTAGATCACTATAAGATACGTGCTCCACAGATTATAGTCTTTCCTCAGAACTCACCTTGCCATCTCAGAAACTCCCTTGCATTCACATTTGATGACAGTTAATAAAAAACTTTCTGGAGATGCCTGGGTGGCTCAGTCGGTTAAGCATCTCCCTTCAGCTCAGGTCATGAGCCCAGGGTCCTGGGATCAAGTCCCTCATCAGACTCCTTGCTCAGCAGGAAGTCTGCTTTTCCCTCAGCCTGCTGTTCACTCTGCTTGTGCTCTCTCTCTCTCTCTCTCTGACAAATAAATAAAATCTTTAAAAATAAATAAATAAATAGGGCACTTGGGTGGCTCAGTCAATTAAGCATCTGCCTTTGGCTCAGGTCATGATCCCAGGATCCTGGGATCCAACCCCACATTGGGCTCTCTGCTCAATGGGGAGCCTACTTCTCCCTCTTCCCTGGCTTGTGCGCTCTCTCTCAAATAAATAAAATCTTAAAAAAAAAAAAAAAGGAATATTTAAAAAAAAAATACTGGTGTATGACAAAGTGTTGCTTCTATTAATACACAGAATTACTAACATTATTATTCCTAAATTTCTTATAGAGCACTTGAACAGATGAATATATCTTCTGAAAATATACTTGGCTTAAATAAATATATTTACTTAGCATATGAGGAAATTAAGAACTAAAAGGGTACAAAAATTAGATAGATTAAAATATTTTGTGTGTGTGTCTATGTATCTATAATCACATCTGTTTTTATAATTTTTGAAATACAATTTTAGGTGGTAAAGGAGCTTGAATCATCACCAGTCTGAAACCTAATGTTGTTTACTGCATATAGTAAGACATTTTGAAGGAAAGATTAGATCTACAGCACCAGGAGAACTTCAAATGAGTTCTTTTACTTTGACTCCTAGATCACTGATTCTTGCTGAGTGGTGGGGAGAGCTGTGCAAATCATAGGAATCACTTGGGAGCTTCCTTCAGACTTCACCTATCCAAACTTCCTGAAGACCTCCCCTTCCAGATATATAAGTGACAAAGGAAGGGAGAGTGGCATTTATTCATTTGTTAATTTTTCATCAGATACTTTTCACATGTTTGTACTGGCCCTGTTCCTGTGAAATTGCATTCTGGTGGTATAAAGTAGATAGTAAACAAGTGAAGAAATAAAATTAACTAATTGGAGATAGTGATAAGAACTGTGAAGTCCTTGAAATAGGAAATGGTGACAGGAATGGAAGGGAGCCTATTTTTAAAGAGAGATGTTGGGGAATCATCTCTAAAGAAGTGTCATTTGAGCTACAATTAAAAAGCCAAAAATATACTATCCATGCAGAGTTCTGACAGGAGAGCATTATTCTAGGTAGAGGGCATAGCAAGTGCAAAGACCGTGAGTTTATTTTTAGTTAATTTATGCTCTACAAATTCTTCCAGCTCTAGAATATAATATTTAACCTTTATATAATAATCCTGTAATCATTATAATATTACTGCCTATGTGTAATAATTTTTCATAAACATTTGAAGACTTTACAACATGTTTTCATATTCAGTAAAATTGATACATAGTATATTTGCTGCAAGGTGAGCAAGGGGGAACCTTGGAGAGAAATAGATTTGAGATGGGCAGGGCTTTGGGACATGATCTGATTTATTTATTTATTTATCTGCTTAAAGATTTTATTTATTTGATAGAGCACAAGTGCAGGCAGAAGGAAAGGTAAAAGCGGGGGGGCCTTGATCCCAGGACCCCAGAACCATGACCTGAGCTGAAGGCAGACATTAAACTGACTGAGCCACCCAGGTGTTCCTGATTTATGTCTTAAAAAACATTAAGGCTGCTTTGTGGGGGGGGCACATATAGGGTAGCCTGTGTACTTGGAGAAACTGTTAACTTATGTGATATCGTCCAACTCCCTGTCCACTGCCAATAAGATTTAAAATGTTCGATTTTGTAATTGGAAATTTATTTATTTGCAGTTCATATGTGTACTATAGATTCTTCTAACTCTGCAATATAATATTTAGCTTTTCTGATTCTCATGTACTCATTATTTTAGTGCCAGTACATTGTAATTTTTAATCAGTATTTGAAGACCTTTCAGTTTATTTTCCAGGATTCTATAAAATTACAATAGGTTGGAATTGATTTTTTAAATAAGCTTTTTGAAAATACTTTTAGAACATTTAAAAAAAAAGATTAATCTTAGACTTAAATATTGAAAAAGTATGACTTGATCATTACTGTGAGGGTCTGAATTCATTTTGATTTAGTGTGTTTGTGTATCTGAGTGTACAGTTACCTGCCAGTGTGGATACACTTGGAACTGAAAGTAATGTAAACTTTAATGTAATAATAGCATGCTATATCATTTGTTCATTACTCTTTTTACCTCTCACTTTGTTTGAATATTAAGAATTTGGTAAATCTTTCTTAATGACAATTCTGATGGAAAGTTACTTAATTTTTCTTGTTAAAGAAAGCATCTTTTTTTTTTTTTTAAGGTCGGCTGTTGAAGGTACTAATGGAACAGATAATCATGCACCCACAAGCACTCTAGTTCAAAACTCATGCTGTTCATATGTAGTTAATGGAGACAGCACACCTTCATCTCCATCTCAGGTTGCTGCTAGACCCAAAACCACACCAGCTCCAAAACCACTCACATCTGAGCCTGCCAATGACACTGGTAAGCATGGTGATTTATGACTCATTGTTTTTGGGGTTTTTTTTTTAGATTCTATTTATTTGACAGAGAGAGAGAACACAAGCAGGGGGAGTGGGAGAGAGAGAAGCAGGCTTCCCACTGATCAGGGAGCCTGATGTGAGGCTCAATCCCAGGACCCTGGGACCATGACCCGAGCCAAAGGCAGACACCCAGCGGCTGAGCTACCCAGGCGCTCCTATGATGTGTTGTTTAAATGAAAACTAAATTAAACTTTATGAACCTGTGCCTACACTTCCTACTGTACAGTCTTTCTTAATCTTTAGTTCTATGCTAGGAATTTAAAGATTTAAAGAATTTAAAGATTTTCTAATAATTTCAATTTTTCTAGATTATTTAGGAGGGAATTCCAAATACATACTCAGTTTAGAAGTAATAGTACATTTCACTAAGCATGCACTTATATTATAATTAGATTCTTAGGCTTATGCCACAGATATTTCTGGAAGTAATTAGATAAAGGGCCAGTTACTTACTAAAGTTCACTCCTGATTCATGAAATATAGAAGAATGATGAATGCTCATTTCAGAAAGGCTTGTATCACCGCTGTGTTTCATTCTTGTCATCATCCTCCATTTAAACTCTGTGGAATTTGGTAAGTTAGCTTTTCTTCCTAAAATATTTAGTTGTTTGAGTAGATTGGTGAAAATATCTATTGACCACTGGTTAGTTGCATAGTTTAGTGTTTGGGTATATTCAGATGCTGATGCAAAAGGAAGGAATACTTACCGAGGCTCCCTCCCCCACATTGCTATAATATTAGAAGCTGGGGATATTTATATCTCCCCAGAGATATGAATAAGGATCATATATGTATATATATGTGTGTATGTATGTGTGTGTATATATACCACAGCTTGTCAGGTACTTTCTAGGCCCATTCTTCTCTTATTTATCCTTGCCTGAAATTTCAGGGTGAAGTTAAAACACATAAGGAACTAGAATTGAAGGCTCCATTGTAAGTAATTGCCACAACATTCACATTAAATGCTAGGAAACATAGGACAATCATAATCTCTAATATTTGTGCTATATATGTTCTAAATACTGTACGTCTATTTACTGATTTAATGCTCACCATAATAATTGAAATAGATACTAAAGTCTTTCCCTTTCTCCCAGGAGGAGCTGAGGCACAGAGAGATAACAGCTAGGGAGTAGAAGAGCTCTCTCAGCTCTCTGCCCTCTGCTTCACTTTGATGTGTGTGATTTTTATAGTGTCGCAAAGTTGTACTGTTCATCTTTGGTACTATGATAGGCTTCAGATAATATTCCCTTATCCAACTTAGTGATTGTGTTTTCACCTCCTCTGATAATTGTTGGTGGCATCTGACAAAACAGTCCCATCTGTCATCATTCTATTGGCCAGTTTACAAAGACTTCCGGAACCTCCTCTGTTGGTAGCAACCATTCTGCCAGTGTGTTTTGTGTAATCAGTCATCTCTTAGGAGGATGAATTCAGGTACTTCTCAAGGAATGGGGTAGTAGTCTTTAAGACATTAGTGCAAAAATTGTATTCCTTTTTTAATCAAGAACTTTAAAATCAGTTTTCATGTTGGAGTGTGGGTACGGAGTAGGAGTGTGCATATTCTATGTATAACATGTTACATGTTTTAATCCCTTAGTTACAGTTCGGAGTCCTAAAATCTTTAAAACCAAAAGGATGTTTTGGTAAACTCCTCTGATGGTAAAATGACTAGAACTGTTTTGAAGGTATTCATAATTTATCATGCGTGGTGTATCTCTCCATTTTGCCACAGAAATATTACTGTGTGATGACAATGTGTAGCCCCCAAAATCTGCTCACATAGTAATGTAATATAGAACAAATGTGCCATATTAATTTTCTAAGTTCTGAAAACTTACAGATTCTGGAATACACTCAGCCCCAAGGTTTTCAGATAAGGGATTGTGGGCCTGTGCTTAGGAGTTTTAAGACAAATAATTTCATTTTACCGGAGATGGTATTATATAAGAGGACTTTGCGGGGGGGATGTTTTTTCCTCCCTCCTGTTCATTTGGGTTTTGATTAACAGGGTCCATTTGTAAGTTTAGTTGCTGTAAATATTAGTTATTTTAAGCTAGGATAGGAAGCAGTCATGATTGAAAAGATTAGACTCTGCTTCTAACAGGACTGTGTTCAAAGCCCAGGTGTCTCATTTAATGTGTTAACTGTGTGATCTTGGATAAATTTCATATCAAAATTTAGCTCTTCCATTTATAAAAAGGACTTAATAATTAACTACCTGGTAGGATTTTTTTCAAATGGTAAATGAGATATTCTAAAACATCTACCATAGTCTTTGAATGGTGATAGGTGCTTAAGAAAAATAGTTTTCTTCTTGACTTTCCACTGTTCCAAAACTTCTAGTGCAAAAAGACTTACTCTAATACATAATTATTCTCTTGTTAATAAAATAGATCAGTGCTCAGTATGGTAAGTTTCAGGCAGAACTAACTGATATCACAAGTTTATAGCTTTTTATTTTGGGATAATTATAGAAAGTTGCCAAGAAATGTACAGAGAGGTCCCATGTTCCCTTCACCAGCCTCCCCCAGTGTTAACATACAGTGTATAACTATAATACAGTATTAAAATCAGGAAATTGGCATTGACAAAATCTGCATTTCACCAGTTATATTTGCATTGTGTGTGCCTTTAGTTTTGTGCAGTTTATCATGTCTGGCTTCATGGAGCTGCCACTGCAGTCAAGATACAGAACCACACCATCACTAAAGGCCCCCTCGAACATTTGTGTGAATTGACTTTAAAGAAACTTAAGGTTCATATATAGAAGCAGTTCTTTTTTTTTAATTAAAAAAAAATTTTTTTTTTTTTAATTTATTTGTCAGAGAGAGAGGGAGAGCGAGCGAGCACAGGCAGACAGAGTGGCAGGCAGAGGCAGAGGGAGAAGCAGGCTCCCTGCCGAGCAAGGAGCCCGACGTGGGACTCGATCCCAGGACGCTGGGATCATGACCTGAGCGGAAGGCAGCCGCCCAACCAACTGAGCCACCCAGGCGTCCCTAGAAGCAGTTCTTTGTCACACTTTTAAAAGGGACTAAAAATGATACTCAAGTACTCCAGCATTTCTGTCTTTTTCTACTTCACTTGAACAGTTATAGTAAGGACAGATGCATGATTCTTTGAGAGGGGCCTATCATAAAGGACAAGGGAAACTTATCAAGGAATTAAACGGGAAAGTAGGGAGATATGTCTTGTAAACAAAATGTCGTAACAGCTGAAAGTAAGGATTGGGATGCAGTCATTAAGAAACCAAGTTAGTGGGTGGGACCTGGGTGACTCAGTCAGTTGAACATTCGACTCTTGATTTCTGCTCTGGTGGTGGTCTCAGGGTCCTAGAATCAAGCCCTTGTCTGCACTTAGCCTGTGGTCTGCTAGGGTTTCCCTCTCCCTCTGCCTCCTCCCCCGCCCCCTGTACACTCTCTCTCTCTCTCTCACTAAAAAGATTTTAAATAAAATCTTTTTTAAAAATGTACAGAAACAAAAAAAACCACCCAAGTCAGTTGGTATGGTCTTCTATCTGTAGAGAAGGAAATGCTTTGCATGAACTTCTTCTTTTTTTTTTTTTTTTAAGATTTTACTTATTTATTTGAGAGAGAGGCAGTGAGAGAGAGCACGAGGGAGGAGATGGTCAAAGGGAGAAGCAGACTCCTGGTGGAGCTAGGAGCCTGATGCGGGACTTGATCCCAGGACTCCAGGATCATGACCTGAGCTGAAGGCAGTCGTCCAACCAACTGAGCCACCTAGGCGTCCCTTTGCATGAACTTCTATCCTACCTGTCACACATTTTTAAATACTAGCTTACATAAAATTTCCCACATTCTTTCACGAGCAAAGAGCCTATGATCCTGACTTCTCTCCCTCTGTTTCTCTCTCTGCCTTCCCTTTCCTTTTTGCCTTTTTGGTAGTTTGTCCTTTCACTCATCCTTTTATCATTTGTTGACAGGTATTTATTTCGCAGCTAGTGTAGACAGATGTTTATATGCAGGGCACTGTTTGCTGGCTGTTTACATACACATCACAGTTGCTCAACTTAAGCCCTGTTGGGCTTAAGACATCTTGGGTCAGATAATTCTTTGTTGTGGGTGGCTGTCTAATGTATTGCACATTCCTGACCTGTACCCACTAGATGCTAGTAATATCCTCTCTTTCCCCTAGCTGTGACATTGCTAAAATGTCTTTGGAGTGGCAGACAAATTTGTCTGCAGTTGAGAACCACAGATATATATCAAAAATAATTTCTCCAATCAAAGATATGCTCACTCAGAATTTTCCCTATTAACATTTTGCATTACTGTGGTATATATGTTATAATTAATGAACCAGTATAAATACATTATTATTAACTATAAGTCCATAGTTTACATCAAGGCTCACACTTTGTGTTATATGGGTTCTGTGACATTTAAGAAATGCATGTTGTTGGGGTCCTTGGGTAGCTCAGTGGGTTAAGTGCTCAACTCTTGATCTCGCCTCAAGTCTTGATATCAGGGTAGTGAGTTCATGCCCCGTGTTGGGCTCCACCCCGGGACATGGAGCCCACTTTAAAAATAAATAAAGCAAAGAAAAGAAATGCTGTCATGTACCCACCAGTACAGTATCATACAGAATTGTTTTACCATTCCCCAAATCCCTTGTGCGCCACCTATTTATCCCTTTCCCCACACTCCTAGGAACCACTCATCTTTTCACTGTCTCTGTAGTTCAGCCTTTTTCAGAATGTCACATAGTTAGGATTCTTCTTTCACTTAGCAATACACACTTCAGCCTCCTTCATATCTTTTCATTGCTTGATACCTCATTTCTGGGACTGCTGAATAATACTCTGTTGTGTGGATATACTCTAATTTGCTTATCATCTTGGTTTCTTCTAGGTTTTGGCAGTTATATAGAGAGCTGATATAAACATTGATGTGCAGGGTTTTGTGTGGACATAAATTTTTTACTTTAACTGCACTGAGGACTGTGACTGCTGGATTATATAATAAGAGTATGGTTATTTTTGTAAGAAACTGCAAAACTGTCTTCCAAAGTGGCTCTACCTTTTTGTTTTCCCACTAGCAATGAATGAGAATTCCTCTTGCTCTCCTTCCTTACTAGTATTTGCATTTTAAGGAGTTAATTGTTACTGGTTTGTTTTTTTTTTTTAAATAGTGCTGAATCTTCCCATCCAGGGAAGATTATGTCTCTCTCCATCCATTCTGTGTTTTAAAATGTCTCTTAGTAATGTTTTCTGGTTTTGTTTAGATAGGTCTTGAGTGTAATTTTAATGTTGAACTTGCATAGGGTTATTGTGTTAAAATGTTTTGGTCAAATGGTACTAAGAGTTTTTCAGTTGATTCTTGTAGTGTTCTAAATAAATTTAACCTCTGTGAATGAGTTTCATCATTTTATTTCCAATATTTTTCCCAGCAGTATTGGAGTGGTGATTATGATCCTCCTTGTTTCTGATTTTGGTTTGTTCCTGACCTTAATGGAAATTCTCCTAATGTCTTAAATTCTCCTAGTGTCTTAATATATGATGCTTACTATGAGTTTCTGATGGATAATCAAAATTACTAATTCTCTTGATTCCTCTTATCAAGTGTTATAAGATTCCTCTTATCAAGTGTTTTATCAAGGTTTTATTGGATGCTTTTTTTGTTTGTATTGAAAATAGTCATGTGGCTTTTTTTTAATGTGTTAATAACATAGTTGATTTCCTAACATAATTTCCTAATATTGAACCATCTTTTAATTTATTTAGTTTTAACCTTAGGGCTGTATTACTTCCCCATAATAAAGAAACTGAATTTTTCTTTTCCTTCCCTAATGTACTGTCTTATTTTTTATTTATTTATTTTTTAAACGATTTTATTTATTTGACAGGAGAGAGGTCACAAGTAGGCAGAGAGGCAGATAGAGAGAGGGGGAAGCAGGGTCCCTGCTGAGCAGAGAGCCCTATGCGGGGCTTGGTCCAAGGACTCTGAGATCATGACCTGAGCCAAAGGCAGAGGCTTTGACTCACTGAGCCACCCAGGTGCCCCCCTAATGTACTATTTTAAGTAACGTGGGAGTGATCTGTTCATTGAAGGGTTCATAGATTTTCTTAGAAAACTCAAGTGAGTCTTGTGCTCTTTGGTGGAATGATAATAGATCTTATATCACCTTTTACATTTCTATTGTGATGAGTCCTTTTCTTTTTAAAGATTTTATTTTTAAGTAATCACTGCACCCACTTTGTGGCTCAAGCTCAAACTCTGAGATTAAGAGTCACATCCCCCACCAACTGAGCCAGCCAGGTGCCCTATGAGGAGTCTTTTCAATTTTTCTTTCTTTTGATTTAGTTAATGTATTTCAAAGCTTAGCTTTTTTTTTTTTTTTTTTTAAGATTTTTTTTTTTTTTTCTTTTTAAAGCAATGTTTGCACTCAAAGTGGGGCTCAGGAGTCAAGAGGTGCATGATCTACCAACTGAGCCAGCCAGGTGCCCTGTAGTTTATGTATTTGAGACTTACTGATATAAAGTGGTTCGTGGCATTCCTAATGTTATTCATACCGTGGTTTTCTTTATAAAACTCAGAAAGGTATACTTGATGGTTTCTCCAGATTTACTGGTAAGAATCATCTGAAGCATTTGTTAAAAATAGAGATTCTCAGGGTCACCTGGTTGGCTCAGTGGGTAAAGCCTCTGCCTTCAGCTCAGGTCGAGAGCTCAGGGTCCTGGGATCGAGCCTGGCATCAGGCTCTCTGCTCAGTGGGGAGCCTGTTTCCCCCTCTCTCTCTGCCTGCCTCTCTGCCTACTTGTGATCTCTCTCTGTCAAATACATAAATAAAATCTTCCAAAAAAAAAAATGCAGATTCTCAGACCCTTCCTTAGAGACTTCCCCAGAAATCCATTAAGTATAGAATGGGAACTGAGATCTGTAGTTTCAGCAAGGTCTCAACTGATTCTTAGCAGGTAAATTTGGAAATTCTGATCTGTTTTACTGTTCTTTTAATTCCTTGTACCACTTCTCCTGCCTGGCTTTGGAATTGACTGTTAAGCTCATTTATTGCCATTCTTTCTTGTATCTTTGGATACTTCTTTGGCTTTGTCCACTAGCATTTGATACAAGTCTTTTCATTGCCATTAATTTCCTTAAAGTTTATAATTTCATTATTATTTCCTCTTTAAATCAGTAGTTTATTGTTTAAGCAAATTGATTCTGGATTGAGGGAGCACTATCATTTTTATGCACATAAAAGTATCAGTTTTTCTCACTTGTAAAATGGGAATAAAACTGGCATCTGTCTCAGCATTGTTCTTTGAAGACCAAATAAGATAACCCTTATAAAGTGTTTAGCAAGTTATGTCAGACTTTAGGTAAACATTTTAATATGTTATATTTGTATTGTTTATTTCTAGTTTGTTTGTTTTAATTTATCAGAGAGAGCGTGCGCGTAAGCAGGGGGAATGTCAGGCAGAGGGAGAAACAGGCTTCCCGCTGAGCAGATGCCTAACCGACTGAGCCACCCAGGCATCCTACTTGTTTCTAGTTTTATGGTAGTTAGAATGTGGCCTCCTTATTGTATAATTAGGGATTTTCTTTTGGTCTCCGACATGTCAGTTTTTCTAAAAATTTTTAGTGTTTGGATAGAATATGTATATAAGAAACTTTTTAACTATAATTTAAATCAGATATATTGTGTTATTAAATCTTCATGTACTTAACATTTCTTTTTTTTTTTTTTTTTTTCTTAAGCAATACATATTTATTTCCTTAAATTTCTGGAGGTTAGAAGTCCAAGATCAAGGTGTCAGCAGAATTGGTTTCTTGCCTTGTCTTATAGATGGCCATCTTCTTTCTGTGTCTTCACATAATTTTATACTTAACATTTCTACTAACACTCTTTAATCTGCATAGTTTTGAGGGAGATATGTTCAGTTCATTTCTTCCTCTATGATTTGTCTTTATTGATGCAACAAATATTTATTGTTTTCATATGCCAGGCCTTTTGAAAACAGGTGAGGAATACAGGAGTAAATAAGTCTGATAAAGTTTTCACCCTCTGAGTTTAATGAAAAGAAATAAAAACAAATACATAAAGTGATTTCAGAACAAGAGAAACTAAACAGGTTAGGAACAGCATTAAATAAGGTACTCAAGCACTGCCTCGAGTGCTTTCTGAAGATGTAGTTGAGCATTAACTCTAAATGATGAGGAGAAGCCAGTCTTGAGATATTTCAGAGACCATGGGAACTGCAAGTACGCATCTTCAAAATGGGAAGGGGTTTGCTCTATTCAAGGATCGGAAGGAAGGCCATTGTGAGAAATCAAGGGTAGCTGTGGAGCAGATTAATGTAGTCTGTATAGGCTGTGGTTAAAAGAGTTCGGAATTCTGGTAGTAGTAGGAATTCACTGGTGTGTTTAAGTAGGGGAGTGAAAAGATCAGTTACATGTTTTGGAAATGATTTCTTTGGGCTGTCATTTGGAGAATGAGTTGTTGTTGGGCAAGAGAAAAAGAAGGCAGACTAAAATTAGGAGGCTCTTGCCGGTATTGAAAGCAGAAAGTGTTGGACCAGGAGGTTGTGGTCCAAATAGAGAGAAGAGCCGAGAGCACTTACTGTTGAATTATTATTGTAGGACAGAAGTTTCTGCCATGAACAACTGAATGGTGCTATTTAATATTTCATTTTCTTCCTTTGTTGCTAACAGTGTGTGTTTTGTGTGCTGTGTTTTAGTATGCATAAAGGTTTATGACTTTCTTCTTGGGCTGGATTATCTTTTCTCAATTATTCCTCTTTTCCCATTTAGTGTTATTTTGCTTTGAAGAGACTACTGCTAAGCTTTTCCAGTTTTGGAAATTAATTTCTGTACTGTTGAAGAATAAATATTAAATGAAATAATTCTCTTAAGTGAGCATCATATACAGGATACCAGAACTTAGTCTCTCTGTGCACATTCTCTTTTCATTTCTCTGTGTTATCTAACAGTGTTTGATACAGGGTAACTATAAATATTTCTTGTATTTTTTTTTCTTCCAAAGCTATTCTCTCCCCCATATTTGGACAGAACTTAATTCACTCTCTTGTGGTTTTTTTTGTAATTATAGTTTGATTCCTTTAATATACATTTCCTTTCCAGTGTTTAAATCTTTTTCTTTCTTTAAAAATCTACCTGATGATTCCATTACTCTTAATTAGGTCTTCCTCCCCCATTTCAGTTAGAATTTTATGTGGAATTTTCTTTCATTTTGGCCAATAACCTATTCTCTTTATAGTTTTAATTTGGCTCACTTTAGTAGTGATACATAATTGAAATTCATCAATCACATTTAAAAAGAATATTAAGAAAATTGTATTAACGGATCCCAGTACTGAGTCATTTCTTCAGAGAGTGTAGAATGAATTCCTGGATCTTTCTGGCAGTCCCCTATAGAACTAAATTAATGCCACTGTGTATTTCCCTCATTGGCATTTTTGACATCAGCTACCTGTTTGATATTTGCTCCATTTGCATATGAAAAGGGAGATTGAAAGGTATCATTTAAAGTTTTTATATAAACCATGCAGACTTCGAAAATTGATCATTTGGAGGAAGAAAATGTTATACTCATGTTGGTTTCTCTTTTCCTTAAGTTAAAGCTATTAGTGTATGTATACACACAGTTGACCCTTGAGCAACAAGGGATTTGGAGCACCAACATCACCCCACCCCTTAACCCCTGCCAGTTGAAAGTCTTTGTGTAACTTTGGAGTCCCCCCAACAGATTTAACTACTAAGAGTCTATTGTTGACTGTCAAGCCTCACCAGTAACATAAACAGTCAATTGACACTTATTTTGTATATATCTTATATACTGTATTCTTACAGTACAGTAAGGTAGAGAAAATGTTAAAATCATGAAGAGTTGTACTGTATTAATTGGAAAAAATCTGCATATACGTGAACCCACATAATTCAAACCTGTGTTCTTTTGGGGTGCCTGGGTGGCTCAGTGGGTTAAGCCTCTGCCTTCAGCTCAGGTCATGATCTCAGGGTCCTAGGATCGAGCCCCACGTCAGGCTCTTTGTTCAGCAGGGAGCCTGCTTCCCCTCTCTCTCTGCATGCCTCTCTGCCTACTTGTGATCTCTCTCTCTCTCTCTGTGTCAAATAAATAAATAAAATCTTTAAAAAAAAAAACAAAAACCTGTGTTGTTCCAGGGTCAACTTTATTCTTAAATTTTTATTATTTATATGTTCATCTCTAAAATGTGAGCAAGAAAAAATATAATCTTATTTTATTTTCATCAGTACCTGATACATTACTCAGAGTAAATTAGGTACTAAATAAGTATAAGTGGTGAGTTGTTTGCATTGTCATTCTTTGATAGTTCGTCTTACTGATTTTTCTCTTTTCAGTTAATGGAGAATCATCCTCATCTGCACCAACCAATAATGCTTCCACCACGGGTACTGCAATAGTATTGGAAGAAACTGCCTTGTCTTCAAATTGCACTAATACTACTGTTGAAGAACCTCCAGTTCAAGAAATACTGACTTCCTCAGAAAACAATGAATGTATTCTTTCTAACAGTGCAGCATTTGGATCTGAAACTAGAAGTACTTTAGACCTTGCTGCCTCTAATTCTGGAAATAATTCTGCTTTTGAGGCAGCCAAATTAAGACAGCTAGATGGGTGTGTGGAACCTGTACAGCAACAGTCTGGTAGTACCAACACAGAAACTTTGCCATCAGGGTATGTTAAAGATGTGTTTTAGAAGTTTGACTTAAATTTGAATAGCAACTTTTTAATAATATGACATGTTGAACATGTATATTTTCCATTGTTTAGTAATTTGAAATCAAAGTTGGAATCTGATTAATATAATTTACTTGCCACAAACTAAGTACTTTTTAAAACTGAGAACAATTACTAATGAAGTATGTGTAATATGAAGGGAAAAGAAAAAACCTAATGTTAATTTGCAAGACACACTTGATTTGATTCTTGGTTTATTTTTACTTCTAGGGAAGAATGACCATAATACTACATAATTACCTCAGTTCTCTAGCTTCCCTTATGGTCTACTTCCCAGGCCCCAATATAGCCCTCCTTTTTTTCAGTTAGTACGGAGTGCTGGGAAAAGTCACCCAACTCTGATGATTACCTCTGTTACACACTCAGATTTTCATTGCTGCTTAATAATTCTTAGTTCCATTTAAATTTTCCCATTGAAAATATCTAGCTTCCCCAAATTCCCTTTAAAGAATTATTCTATGTGTGTATTCCATTTGGTCATCTCTCCTAGATTTACTGAACAGGTTTTTTTTACTCTTTACTTGGCTTTGATGTTCCTAATATGAGTTAATCATTCCTTGTCTCTGACTTCAAAAAGTTTATTTCTTGTGGCTCAGACTTGTAACCATAGATGCAGTACAGTTGGACAGTGCTGTGATAGACGTATGGATGCAGTGCTTTCCTGCACAGCTCTCAGCAGTTAGCATGGTTCCTCTTGGAGCTGTGGAAACTGCACTGCTAGAGATCTTAACCTTACTGTCCTCCGTTTCTCATCATAGTCATTGTGTTCATGGCCCTGTCTTATTTTCTGAACTGTTTTTCTCAGTATTGTTTGCTGCCTCAGCTGCCCACTGCCTAATAGTGGTTTTTTAGTGTCTTCCTCTGTGGGTAGTCAGGCTTTCCCATCAATGTAACTCAGATCTGTATGTCTGAGCCAGACCTTTTTCAGAGTTCATTTTCAACTGCTTCTGGAAATCCCCCCTTTTCCTGCCGCCATTTCAGACCTCTCTCAAAAATCTCTCCTTGTTTTTTGTTTACAGTCTTTGGCAGCTTAATCATTTATCCTAGTTTCATGTTTCTGCCACTGTGACAAGTACATTTAAGAAGCTGTTAAGAATCTCATGGTCTGGGATGCCTGGGTGGCTCAGTTGGTTAGGTGGCTGCCTACGGCTCAGGTCATGATCCCAGCGTCCTAGGATCGAGTCCCACATCGGGCTCCTTGCTCGGCGGGGAGCCTGCTTCTCCCTCTGCCTCTGCCTGCCACTGTCTTCCTGTGCTCGCTCGCTCTCTCTCCGTCTCTCTCTGACAAATAAATTAATTAAAAAAAAAAAAAGAATCTCATGGTCTGATGGGAGGGTAAAGATAAGTAAGCAGCAGCTATACTGTACTGTTGAAGCTGGGCTAGACCTAAGTTTAGCAGGCTGTGGGTGGGAACATACACAAAGAGATCTTTGAGGGGAGTAGCCTACACTATTGAGATCAAAGAATACTTTCTGAAAGAGATGACAGCTAGGTGGATGTCTAAAAGAGGGTTAGGAGTTAGCAGAGCAATAATGTAAGTGCTGGTGGTAAAAGGCTTCATTCTTAGAGCCAACTCATGTTCAGATCTCTGGCATCCATAAAAATGTGTAAGTAGAATTCGGGAAATAGGGGCACCTGGGTGGCTCAGTGGGTTAAAGCCTCTGCCTTCAGCTCGGGTCATGATCCCGGGATCCTGGGATCGAGCCCCACATCGGGCTCTCTGCTCAGCAGGGAGCCTGCTTCCTCCTCTCTCTCTGCCTGCCTCTCTGCTTACTTGTGCTCTCTCTCTGCCAAATAAATAAAATCTTTAAAAAAAAAAAAAAAGAATTCAGGAAATAGTATTTTGTTACAGCTTGAGTTCAGCATTCGAGGAAGTTGACATATGCAGTACTAAAGAGTAATAAGTCCTATGAAGAATTTCGTATACTTTTCTAAGAGTGTGGGAGTATTTTCCTGAAAACCATGAATGAATATTATAATGAATTTTAAGCAGGGTCGTGGCATTGTCCTTTTTGCATTTTAGTTAGGTCATTTCATTCTAGCAGTGGTACAGATTTTAGGAGTCAAGGAGACAAGTTGGGATAGCAGCCAGGCTCGTTTATAAATGAGAGAAGCAGGCATTATGATTTACAGTGATAATAAGCTCAGAAACTTAATTCTCTGGAGTGCAAATAAATGCTTCAACATGTCTGTAGCCACCATATGTGATGTTTGTGTTAGGAGACTTTTGTGGTAACCTAGATAAGTGATTTTCAAGTTGACTTATTTCACTCTGCATAATCTCTTCCAGTCCCGTCCATGTTGCTACAAAAGTTGGGTATTCATCCTTTCTGATCGAAGCATAATACTCCATAGTGTATATGGACCACATCTTCCTTATCCATTCGTCCGTTGAAGGGCATCTTGGTTCTTTCCACAGTTTGGCGACCGCGGCCATTGCTGCTATAAACATTGGGGTTCAGATGGCCCTTCTTTTCACCACATCTGTATCTTTGGGGTAAATACCCAGTAGCGCAATTGCAGGGTCATAGGGAAGCTCTGTTTTTAACTTCTTGAGGAATCTCCACACTGTTCTCCAGAGTGGCTGCACCAACTTGCATTCCCACCAACAGTGTAAGTTGTAGGCATACCCCATTAGCAGATTATGGCCAGCATTTGAATACATAATTGAAGTAAATCAGTGTAGACCAGAATAGGAAATACTGAACTGTTAGTTGTAGTAAGAGTAAACATTGTTTCCAAAAAGTTTATTTTTCTGGTGTGGGTTAATTCTGCAAATAAATAGCAGTCTAGTATACACAGAGGTATTTATGTAAAACATATTTCTTATTCTGTAAACTGTCAACAAAAGAGTTTAGAAGCCATGGTGCCTGAGTGGCTCA
>PISX010019047.1:0-39319 GCA_004024625.1 Mellivora capensis
CCTCTCTCTCTGTCTACTTGTGATCTCTCTCTCTATGTCAAATAAATAAATAAAAATCTTAAAAAAAATAAAAGAAGTGTCTTGGTGCTGGGGCGCCTGGGTGGCTCAGTGGGTTAAGTCCTCTGCCTTCAGCTCAGGTCGTGATCCCAGGGTCCTGGGATCGAGCCCCGCATTGGGCTCTCTGCTCAGAGGGGAGCCTGCTTCCCTGCACCACCACCACCGCCCCCCCCCCCACCGCCTGCATCTCTGCCTACTTGTGATCTCTCTCTGTCAAATAAATAAATAAAATCTTAAAAAAAAAAAAAAAAGAACTGTCTTGGTGTGAGTGATGGTCGTGATCTGGAGATATTGGTATTTTTGTATTAAATAATGCATTTGTAAAACCATCATTATGGTTTGCTTTTGGTAATTGTCTTGTGTAATTGTTCCATTATTATCATTTTGACTGATTTGTTCCTCTCTTCACTCTTTGTTACCAAGCTTTTCTTCCCCTGTGGGAAAGTTGGAAAGGCTGAAGTGGGCAGGCTGTGGGAGACTTTGTCCCCTCAAATGGAATACGGTAAAAAAAAAGTGTGAGTCCTCTTTCTCTGGGGCCCCTCCCCATTGTGAGGCTGTCTTCCTGTTTCCATGTATTCTCATTTCTGTAGAAGAGCACACATCTCAGGATTCCTTACACTAAAATATACCAAGAAATTTGTGGATGTAGCATATTTAAATTTAAATTTCACCACTGCTGTATTTGTATTTCCTCAGGAGTACAAAGCACAAGTTGATGTGATTGACCATCTAGGCCGTGAGAGGCTCCCCATTCTGGGAGCCAACAATATGGTATTTCAAGGACTTCTTTCTTTGGTTTGGGAACACAAACATCTCCTTACCTCTGGAGTTGCTCTCAGCTCATGATCTTTTGACATGCACCGATGAGTTTGCGTCAGGGAAATTTGTGGTTTGAAATGTGTTCTGACATCCCTCAATGAACATTTTTCTTCGTACTCTGTACTGATGATGATTTAGATATCTGTCTTTCCATAAATAAATCACGAATGGGCATAATCAGTGTATTTTGTAACCATAAAGGCAAGTCCTAGGTCACATCCTCAGCCCAAAAGAGGAATATGGGATGGCCTAAAGGAATTTGGGGGCTGACCTGAGCTGAATACAATGTTGGCTGCTGTTTCCTACTTCTTAGAACCCACAGACTTGGATTTTGCTTGCACTGAATGCTCATTCATTTCCTAAAGGACCTCATGGTGTCCAACCAGGGTTAATTTGGATTTAATATATGGCTCTGGAGTAAGTGAGTGGCACTAGATTCCCACACCCAGCACTAGAGACTTTAATTCAGGAGATTTGATAAAGATGTCAGGATCTGTTTCAACAAACATCTTTCTCCCAAGGGTTCTGTCACAGGCATTCCTTGGATCGCACTCTTTTAAGGTGGGGGTGGGGTGATGCTGTTAAAATCTCAGTGAGGTAATCCCGGGTAAGGACATAGTTACTGACTAGAACAGTCAAATCAAGAAATTCCTCCTCAGGGGCACCCGGGTGGCTCAGTGGGTTAAGCCTCTGCCTTCGGCTCAGGTCATCATCCCAGGTTCCTGGGATCGAGCCCCGCATCAGGCTCTCTGCTCAGTGGAGAGTCTGCTTCTCCCTCTCTCTGCCTGCCTCTCTGCCTACTTGTGTTCTCTGTCTCCCTGTCAAATGAATAAATAAAATCTTTTAAAAAGAAAAAAATAAAAATGAAAAAAGAAAGAAATTCCTCCTCAGAGTGGGCCCCATGGTCTCAGCATCATCAAATACAGGAGGCTGTGTTGAGGCAGGCCTGTGTTTTTTCCAAGACTAAAGTTGGGAGAGCAAGGGTCCCTGTGACAGCTTGAAAGGTAGATGAAACTTAATACCTAGGAAAATGAGCAGCTAATGCTTCAAGTGTTTCAACCTGGGGCAGTGTTTGTGTCCTAGCTGATTAAATTAGGGTCTCATCAGGGAATTACAGTGTCTAGTTATACTGTTTGGGGTGTGTGTTCATTACTAGTGTCAAATACCAAATATAAATAATACCATTAAATGTGACATAAGAAAGTGTTTATAGGATCCTAACTCTGTAATGAAAACCATATTTCTGGGAGGAAGAACTACCTCCCACCCTTTCATCTCAAACCAGCACAGGCGTATACAAACGAAAGCATCCACATGATAAGCTCCCAGATTTGAAAGGAAACAAAACCATCTACAGCAAGTTCCCTTTGCTCAGGCCTCCAGAAAATTATTTCACCTCACCGTCTCAGGTTCTGTTTGCGAAGTTGGAAGCAGAGGGTGGGAACGACGTATTTTGTCCTTTATAAATGTCACGGGTTGATTTATTAATATTTATTCACATGTCAGGAGGTCTTTCATTTGTAAAAAGCCTGATGGTACCCAAACAAAAGACCGTAAAAATATTGATTTAGGGATACACCCCCTCTTTTTCCAGGAAGAGCATGTTCCTGGTTCTCTGCGTTCGCCTCAGTAGCAGGTGTGGTACCACAGGAGTATTTACTTGGAACGGAACCAAATAGAAAGCTGATGGTCTTTCCCACAAATCTATTTGAGTCGTCGTGGGTTCTGATCTCAGAGCTAATGTCATCATCATACTATAGTTCTGCGCCACTGTATAACTTCAAGGGCTTTTCAGGTGCCCTGGCTTCCTATTCACCACCACTGCCACAGACGGTATTTATTTATTTATTTATTTATTTTTAAAATTTTTAAGATTATTTATTTATGTATTTGAGAGAGAGGCAGTGAGAGAGCATGAGCGAGGAGAAAGTCAGAGGGAGAAGCAGACTCCCCGTGGAGCTGGGAGCCCGATGCGGGACTCGATCCCGAGTCTCCGGGATCATGACCTGAGCCGAAGGCAGTCGTCCAATCAACTGAGCCACCCAGGCGTCCCCACAGACGGTATTTAGAACTTTTAACCTTCCCTTGGGCTCCATGTAAAAATGGGCAACGCTAGTTCTTTTTTCTAGGGGGTCGCAGAGACGCTAGTTCGGATTGGACTCAGTCATGTTCTTCCTTCCCTGGTTAAGTCAGGCGAGGGTGTGTTGCAAGAATCATCTTTTCTTTCTTTCTTTCTTTTTTTTTTTTTTTTAAGATTTTGTTTATTTATTTGACAGAGATCCCAAGTAGACAGAGAAGCAGGCAGAGAGAGAGGAGGAAGCAGGCTCCCCGCTGAGCAGAGAGCCCGTTGCGGGGCTCGATCCCAGGACCCTGAGATCATGACCTGAGCCGAAGGCAGAGGCTTAACCCACGGAGCCACCCAGGCGCCCCACAAGAATCATCTTCTGGAGAGGACAACTTGACATGGCATTTGGATCCCCACCAAACTTCACATTCTGCCCCTTAAAAGGAGAAACGATTCAGTTGCTTGAGAAGGTTTACAGTTGTTACAGACCTGTTTTCATATCGTTTACTCTTTGAAACGAATTATTCCTGACATTGAAAATACAAGGAAAAATCCTCAGGAGCCCCAAGGGGGCTCAAGCCACTCAGAAACTCCATCTCTCGTGTTACTTTCTTCCGAAACATCCTTCACAAATCTGCTCGCGCAGTAGGGTCACGAACCTTCCAGACAGACAGGACTTAAGCTGGATTTCGTGTGGTGGCATCACAGAAAACAGTGTTCGAGGAAAGCCTGAAAATCATACACGACTCCCTGAGCACACAAAAGGATGTGAAACACAACGGAAAGTCTCTCTGAAGGTTTTTCGAGAGTTAAACAGTGGCAGCAAAAGGAGGCGTATGCTCACCCAAAGCTTAGTGGCTTCTCTTTACCAAGATTGCCGGCAAGATTCTGTTCGTGAGCCTCTGGGTGGAGACGCCTGGGCGGAGATGAGCCTACCAGGTCAGAGCAGGCCAAAAGTCACCTCGTGTTTCCTTGTGAGTTAATCCCTCTTCCTCCTTGTTACTTCATTTTCTTCATGCCATGGTGACGCCTGGATTCACACAGCATTTTTTTTTTTTTTTAAAGATTTTATTTATTTATTTGAGAGAGAGGCAGTGAGAGAGCATGAGCGAGGAGAAGGTCAGAGGGAGAAGCAGACTCCCTGTGGAGCTGGGAGCCCGATGCGGGACTCGATCCCGGGTCTGCGGGATCATGACCTGAGCCGAAGGTAGTCGTCCAACCAACTGAGCCACCCAGGCGTCCCTCACACAGCATTTTATACGCTTCAGCAGACACCCGGCTTGGACGGTGCAGTCAGTCCCCTGCCTTCAGTTCTCTCCCGTCAGTGGACTACCTCTCAGGAACACCCGCCTGGCGAGCGAACTGGGTCCCAATACGCTTGTCTGTAAAGCCCACAGCACCTCACAGCGTCCACACGAGGTTACACCCATCAGCCAGGTCGGAGCCCCGGCGTTGTCACGGGGCTGTTGTTCTTAGCTCTCAGCGTAGCACGAAGCAGTTTCGTTTCCCGTGGGCGAGGTTAACCCTTGAACAGAATGCTGCTACCGCCTTCGCCGCGTGGGGACGTGTCGCGGGAGATACGCAATTGCTCATTCACTGCTCTGCTCTCCCGAAGTTGTCCTCAGAGCTATGGAACGCCAAGCAATCTAGGAAATTTCTTCTTCTTTTTTTTTGTTTTTTAATATTTTATTTATTTATTTGAGAGGCGGAAGGAGACAATGAAAGAGAGAGGGCATGAGAGAAGAGAGGTCAGCGGGAGAAGCAGACTCCCTGCTGAGCAGGGAGCCCGATGTGGGACTCGATCCCGGGACTCCAGGATCATGACCCGAGCCTAAGGCAGTTGCTTAACCAACTGAGCCACCCAGGCACGCCCCCCGCCTTTTAAAAAAATATTTTATTTATTTATTTGAGAGGAATCTAGGAAATTTCTTCACAGCCTCCCCGACAGCTGACTGGCTCTGAATGACTTCCTCACTGAGCACTTAATAAATACCATTTTAGCAAGTCCAATGTTGAGTGAGGCAGAGCAGAGCCTGTGAATTGCTCTTTTTTGCGGGGTGGTGAGGGGAAGGGTAGCTCTAAGGGCTAGAATCCTTGTCCTGCGTTCAATCTGAAATAACCCATTCAAATTTTAATCTTTAAAAATAAGAGAATATTGATGATCATTAAGTTTTTTTCCTGGCTTCAGCCTACATGAACCTTCCTTCACTATGGTTGACAGAGCTTCGGACCTGACCTGGCAACAGCCTTGGGTGTAGCCTCGTCCCCCTGCAGACCAGCTAGCGCCTTGCTGGCAAAACTCTTAGTTTGGATCTCTTCCCGCACAGAAGGCAAAGAGATTTGTTTTCTTTGGAATAGATAGGTGTTCTCAGTATTGACCTGCCTTCCTTGCCCATAATGTTTCTGCCTTGTTCATGGTCACGGTAATTCTACACCATAGTGCTTCTGATCAGGAAGCTCATTTCACAGCAAAAGACTTTCAGCAGAGGGCTCGTGTCCAGTGAGTCCACTGGGTTTTTTTGTTGCTGTCATTTTTTTTTTTTTTTAGCACATACTCCATTAGAGCTGCTGGATTAATAAACAATGGTGTGGCCTTATAGAAGACCTTATTAGGCTCCCCATTAGGAGAGACACCCTGAAAGCATGGGGTTTTATCTTAGAGGATGCAGCATATGCTGTGAAGCGGAAGTCCATATATGTGTGTCTCTCCTGTAGCCTCCCATCCAAGGCTGGAGGTAGGAGTGGCTCCTTTCACTATTGCAGTAACTCAAGTATGGAATTCTTTTTTTTTTTTTTTTAAGACTTTATTCAGAGAGAGAGAGAGATCACAAGTAGGCAGAGAGGCAGGCAGAGAGAAGGGAGAAGCAGGTTTCCTGCCGAGCAGAGAGCCTGATGCGGGGCTTGATCCCAGGACCCTGAGACCATGCCGAGCCGAAGGCAGAGGCTTAACCCACTGAGACACCCAGGCGCCCCGGAATTCTTGCTTTTTATCTCTCCAGTGTTGAGCTCTGAGATTGTGGTTCCCAGTGGACACTTTTTCCATTGAACTAGAAGTGAACACTGCCAAATACCCATTTTGGTCTGCTAACACCATTGAACCAACAGGCAACCAACACAGCAACAACAACAAAAAACGAAGGAAAAAAAAAGGTTTGGGAATTGAGAGCCTTCAAGAATGGAGATTTAGATCACCTGACCTCATAAAGAATAGTGAACAGCTGTGGTTCTTTATGAGGGCAAAGAGAAAACGAAATGGGTAGTGAAAGGGGGTTATAAAAATATCTTTGTGATTACTTATAGGAATGAAGACTAGCAGCCATGCATATTTTTTTCTGTGTGTGTGTGTACAAACATATCTGTGTGGTATATTAGCATAGAAGTGTGTGTAGTTTTTTTCTTTCCTCTCATCCTTCCTTTAATATTTTATTCAGGTTTTGCTGGAAGCTAACTTTAGAATATAGTCATTAAGGAACACACTCTTCTGATGGGGCTGTGATCATATGTGAGGAATAATTAATAAAAATAATATTATCAGTTACTTTGAATTATTTAAAAGGAGCTCATTATTGCTTAAAGGGAGCTTTGAATTCATTATTTTTCCCAGCCTCTCCCTAGTTACACACAGAATTGTCCCCCTGGAGTGATAAGACCAGGAGACAGGTGCCAAGGAGACAGAGGGCAAGCCGGTGGCGGGCACTGGAAGAGCTGGTGTCCTGGGGAAGGATCCAGTCTCTCTCAGGATGGGAGCGGGGGAGGTGCAGGTGCAGGATTTCCTCTGCTGGCTTCAGGTGCACGGCTGACGTTTCCACATCCTCCTGGCAGGCACTGCACGTGTCACTGGGAATTGCACACCACGCTCATGCCACATGTCCTGGTAGCCCTTCAGAGCGGCAGGGCCTGGTTGATGGGCTCTGAGGCCGGGCGCAGATAAGCAAGAGCAGGCCCTCCCACCGCTTCCTCCTTCTGCCCTCCTGGCCCCTGAGATGCCTGCTCCAGCCTCTTGGACTCTGCCTGCATCGCTGCCCGCTTACTTAACGTGGGGTCCGACTGGAGCCTGCACCGTCTTCCCTGGAGAAGGGGTCAGAGAGGGCAAGCTTAGCCTCAGTGTGTGGGGCATTGCAGCTGGGCGCCTCTGTGCTCCCACAAAGAGCAGAGCCAGGCCCCAGAGCCAGGCTTGCAATCGTCTACACCTGGGCCCCAGGTAGCAGGAAGCTCCCGGCGGTGGTTTTGGGAGGCCGGGTCTGCAAGCAGCTTATCCTAGTAGCAGTACCTCGGGGACGGACCCCAAGCAGGCTGGGAGTCCGCGTCGCATCGTTTTCAGGTAAGGACAAGGGTGGCTTCTGTGAAGCATAGTTGCATCTTGTTCGCCCAGAACCCGCAGGTGAGTTTCTTGGGCAAAAGCTCACAAAGGTATAGAAGAGCCTCATGGCCCCTGGGGAGCAAGAGGGTTGGCTAGTAGCCAGTCATGAAGCTGTCGTCCCTCAGCTCGAAGCCCGCCTTTCTAGATTCTGCTTTGTCGTGCTAGTGTTGAAACTTCTAGAAACCATGTTTCCGAGCCTCCAGCTGCTCCGCGTTAGACTCTGCTAAAAGGGGCGCTAACGAGAGCCTTGAGGCCAGAAGAAGGGACTGAGGCCAGAAGAAGGGACTGCTCCTTCCTATTTGTTCCTGAGACCTCGAATCCTTTCTGTGCGGGTGAGTGTCTGCTTATTCTCACTTCTTCATCCTGATGGTGGCAGTTGATTTCTGCAGCAGCCACTGAATCCACTTTGCAGTTGTCCGAGAATTTGCAGAAGCAGCGTCACTGGGTCCCTCTGAGACATGAGCACCAGCCGTGAGCCCCTTGGATGGCTGCCTTTCAGTTCCCTGGAGCCCTTTGTGAGCGTCCAAGCTTTATAATAGTCTCAGTCACTTTTCTCTTGTTCCCCAAAGCCTAGATTGGCTCCCTGTGTGCTTTGTGTTCCATTTCCCTTTTCTGTTACCAAGCTGACAATTCTTTCAACCCGCTTCATAGTCCGTGGGATGGGGTGTTCTCTGGTGTGGGATTTCCATTTCTTTCCAAGATGGACTTAACAGGGACGAGATTTAACTTTTCGCCAGTGTGGAAAGTTGGAAGTAAAACCATTGTATCACTGAAGTAGTTACAAGTAAAAATTTACTGTGCATACACCAAAAAGGCTGAAACCTGGATGGCTCGGACTGAATATAGAAGGAGGCCCAGGTGTGTATTGTTATAAATAAGGTTATACCGTGAGAAAACAGGGACTGTTTATTCTTCACAGTGATTGGTTATTATATTAGAATTTTCTCAAGTAATTGGGAATTGGTCAGTGGTTATCTTTTACCAACCTTTGGGAAACCAGTCAAGTTTTGCCTCGGATTTTCAGAAGTCTATACAAGAAATGACCCAGGTGAAGTTAGTCTTGCCAAATAAGTTCAGTTAAGCTTGGCTTGTATGACTAACCTAGTTCTGTTGACTCAGAATTTTCAGGGCTGGTCACCACTTGTTTTTTGTTTTAAACACTTGAACCAAGTAATACTGACAAATTATAGGAACAATGGTTTTGAAGACTCTGGAAATCAGGTAATGAAGGACAGTCATGCCTGAGAGGAGGGAGACAAGGGAGATGAGCCCTACTATAATCACTCCCGCTGACTTCCTGGAGAGAGCTTTCAAGCTGTGGTTGGGGGAGGAGAACCTAGCTAGAAATGAGTTGCAGAAATGGATCTGGGAGTCAGCCCAGGTGGTTGGAGTTCGCAGAGCAGAGCCCTGGCCCGAAGAGAATCTTTCTTTAAAAGACATTAAGGGAAGGAAAAGCTAGGGGTGCCTGAGTGGCTCAGTTGGTTGGGCTTCTGCCTTTGACTTAGGTCATGATCCCAGAGTCCCAGGATCAAGCCCGAGGCAGCGCCCTGCCCAGTGGGGTGTCTGCTTTCCCTCCTTTTCCCTACTTGTGTGCACTCTTTCTCTCAAATAAAATCTTTAAAAAGAGAGAGAGAGAGAGAAAGAAGGAAAGGATAAACCATAATCTGAAAGAAAATAGTTGCAAATCACATATCTCATAAAGGACTTGAATCCAAAATAATGAAATATCAGCACACTTGGGAACAAGTTTGGCAGTTTCTTAACAAGTTAAGCATATTCCTTCTGTATGATCCACCCATTCCACTGCTAGGTGCTTAGCCGAGAGAATTAAAGTGGATATCCCTACGGAGGCTTGTACAGGAAAATTTATAGATGTTCTGTTTGTAATAAAGGAAAACTAGAAGCAACCCAAGTAGCCATCCACAGGCTGATAAACAGTGTGTGGTGTGCGCGCGTGCACACACACATTATTCAACAATAAGAAGGAATCAATTATTGAAACATGCAAAAAGTTGATAAATGTTAAACTACTCTGAAAAGAAAAAATAGGCAAAAGAGAACTTACAGAATGGTTCATTTATATAAAATTCTAGAAAATACAAAAACATGGAGACAACACGTCGGTGGTTGCTTGGGAATGGGCATTGTAGATGGGGACACGACAGAGGAGTTGCAAAGGAATTACTTTTGGGGGTGATGGTTATGTTTATTATCTTGATTGTGGTGACAGTTTGCAAGCATGTACTTAGGTCAAAACTTAAATTCTACACTTTAGACATCCATAGTTTACTGGATATAAATTATACCTCAATAGGGGTATTAAAAATTAGAAACAAAACGAATTAGCATGCTTTGACAGTGATTCTGGTTAGATAAAACCACACACGCATTCCTTTTGGCCCCTAACAACCCTATTTCTCTCCTGTTTCTACTGCTTTGGAATATACTCTCGCTAGGGTGGCTTACGCTGGGGTAAGCCCCCAGCTCTAGGTCCTGGGCAGGAAATTTTTTTGCTTTCTTTCCCTTTTTTTTTTAAAGATTTTTTGTTTGTTTGTTTGTTTATTTGAGAGACAGAGATCACAAGTAGAGAGAGAGGGAAGAACGCCCCCCGATGAGCAGAGAGCCCAATGTGGGGCTCGATCCCAGGACCCTGGGATCACCACCTGAGCTGAAGGCAGAAGCTTTAACCCACTGAGCCACCCAGGTGCCCCTTTGCTTTCTTTTTTAAGTGGAAACATTGTAAAGGGGTAGTGGCATCACTGCCTGGCCAGGGCATAAAAGTGAGGGAGGGCAAGAGCCTACATTGCTTAGGTTCAGAGGTTAATGGTAATTTCTATCATTCCATTATCGAATGGGGAGAGAAAATGAAAAAAATACAGGGTTGAATTTATTTATGGGCGTGTAGCTTAAGGACAATTAGAAACAGAGTGAGGAAAATGTGTAACTGTAGCTTTCTGGACACAGAAAGGGGCTTACTAACCAAATCAGTGCAGTGGAGGTCAGAGGGATAAACACGCTTCCCTGTATGACCTTCTTTGTCATTTTTGTGTCTCAAAAGGCTTTTTATAGTCAGTTTCAGAAAGAGCAGTGAAAGTGACTTTCTGGAGGAACATATATGTGAGAAATTTTTTTTCCTAAAGATTATATTTATTTATTTGACAGAGATCACAAGTAGGCAGAGAGGGGGAAGCAGACCCCCTGCTGAGCAGAGAGCCCGATGCGGGGCTCGATCCCAGGACCCTGAGATCATGACCCGAGCCTAAGGCAGAGGCTTTAACCCACTGAGCCACCCAGGCGCCCCCTATGTGAGAAATTTTTAAAGGCTGAGGGAGAATGGGCTACATGGTTCACTAAGACCCACTGAGCTAGTGGTTTTGTCTGTGCTAAGCAAGGGCCATCTTCCCCTCCCACTTTTCATTACCACATACTTGGATTATTGATATGGTGGAGTGTGTGTGTGTGTGTGAGAGAGAGAGAAAGTAGTTCATATAAAGTGGTTAGAAACATAAAGAAATAAGAGAAACTATAAGAATTAGTGACAACTATCCAGTCTGGTTTTTTTTTCAAGTTAGGAAAAGTAGCATTTCAAAAAAAATTTCCTTCTGTAATTATCAGATAATAGCAGTATTAAAAGGAACTGTTTTGTAATTGACAATTTCATCACCTTAACAAAAACAAGTATTTTCATTCCTTGGTATTCTCTCCCAAGGATTTGTCCATATAGCTGAGTATTTTTTTTTTTTTAAAGATTTTATTTATTTGACAGAGAGAGAGAGATCACAAGCAGGCAGGGAGGCAGGCAGAGAGAGAGGAGGAAGCAGGCTCCCTGCTGAGCAGAGAGTCCGACATGGGGCTCGATCCCAGGACCTGAGATCATGACCTGAGCTGAAGGCAGAGGCCTTAACCCACTGAGCCACCCAGGCGCCCCTAGCTGAGTATTTTTACCTGGATGTTGTCGTGTAATTTCACACCCACATGTTTTTCACTAAACATTTTAACATCAGGCATCCTCTTTGCTGCTTTTTAAAATGTTCTGGGAGAGGGACGCCTGGGTGGCTCAGTTGGTTAAGCGGCTGCCTTCGGCTCAGGTCATGATCCCAGCGTCCTGGGATCGAGTCCCACATCGGGCTCCTTGCTCGGCAGGGAGCCTGCTTCTCCCTGTGCCTCTGCCTGCCTCTCTGCCTGCCTGTGCTCGCTCTCTCTCTCTCCCTCTCTCTGACAAATAAATAAATAACATCTTTAACATAAAATGTTCTGGGAGGGAAAAAAATGTTCTTTGAGGAAATTCACTTCTCTAGAAGGTAGAATTAGGCCCGTAACAGCTATTTGGGTGGTTGTAAATCAGGCTTTGCTCATCAGAGGCATAGTTGCTGCCGTTTGTGACGATACACCGGTGTTACAATACCACTGACTTCAGACTGTGCCTGTACCTCCCCTCCCTTGCGCATTCCATAACTAGAGTCTGTACTTCGCACCCCCCCTTCACCTTTTTTTGCTCATCTCCCCACACCTCTCCTCTTTGGCAACCACCAGTTTGTCCTGTGGGTTTCTTTCTGCTGCTTTTGTGGATTTAGTTTGTTTTTTAGATTTCACATGGGAGTCAAATCATAGTATTTGTCTTTCTCTGATGTACTTCCTTTAGCACAATACCCTCTAGGTCCAGCCATCTTCTTTTTTTTTTCCTATCTTAATAATTTTATTTATTTACTTATTTATTTCTTTTCAGTGTTCCAGAATTCATTGTTTATGCACCACACCCAGTGCTCCATGCAATATGTGCCCTCCTTAATACCCACCACCAGGCCCTCCCAAACCACTCCCCCTCCAAAACCCTCAGTTTGTTTCTCACAGTCCACAGTCTCTGATGGTTTGTCTCCCCCTCTGATTTCCCTCAACTCCCTTCTCCTCTCCATCTCCTAATGTCCTCCGTGTTATTCCTTATGCTCCACAAGTAAGTGAAACCCTATGATGATTAACTCTCTCTGCTTGGCTTATTTCACTCAGCATAATCTCTTCCAGTCCCGTCCTTGTTGATACAAAAGTCGGGTATTCATCCTTTCTGATGGAGGCATAATACTCCATAGTGTATACGGACCACATCTTCTGTATCCATTCGTCTGTTGAAGGGCATCTTGGTTCTTTCCACAGTTTGGCGACTGTGGCTAATATTGCTATGGACATTGGGGTACAGATGGCCCTTCTTTCCACCACATCTGTGTCTTTGGGGTAAATACCCAGTAGTGCAATTGCAGGGTCATAGGGAAGCTCTATTTTTAATTTCTTCAGGAATCGCCACACTGTTTTCCAAAGTGTCAGCCATGTTCTTTATCCATTCTTCCATCAGTGATTCCCTTGGCTCACTTCCCCAGCTTGGCTATTGTAAATAATGCTGCGGTAAACATAAGGGTACAGGTATCCTTTCACAATAGTGTTTTAGTTTTCTTTGGGTAAATACTCAGTAATTAAAAAACATTAAGGAACCTCCATACTGTTCCACAGTGGCTGTACCAATTTATGTTCCCAGCAATAGTGCATGAGGGCTCCCTTTCCTCCACGTCCTCACCAACACTTATTGTCTCTTACAGTTTTGGTAGTAGCCATTGTGACAGGTGTCAAATAACCCCTCTTTGTGGTTTTGATTGGTAATTCCCTGATGATTAGACATCTTCTCATGTGTCCATTGGTTGTTTGTATGTCTTCTTGAGAAAAATGTCCGTTTGGGTCCTTGCTCATTTTTTTTTTCCTTGCTCATTTTTTAAAAAAAAATTTGTCAGAGAGAGCATGAGCAGGGGGAGCAGCAGGCAGAGGGAGAAGCAGACTCCCTGCTGAGCAAGGATCCCGATGTGTGGCTTGATCCCAGGACTCTGGGACCATGATCTGATCTGAAGGCAGTCATTTGACCAACTGAACCTCCCAGGTGTCCCAGGTCCTTGCTCATTTTAAATCAGATTATGTGGGAGTTTTTGGTGTTGAGTCATGTAAGTTCCTTCTATATTTTGCATATCAACCCTTTATCCACTATGTCATTTACAAATAGCTCTCCTATTCAGTAGGTTGCCTTTTTGTTTGGCGTTGGTTTCCTTCACTGTGCAAATGCTTTTTGTGTTGATGTAGTCCCAGTAGCTTGTTTTTGCTTTTGTTTCCTTTGTCTGAGGAGCCATTATCTAGAAACATAGTTGTTAAGATCAGTGCCAAAGAGGTTATTGACTATTATTTTCTTCTAGGAATTTTATGCTTTCAAGTCTCACATTTAGGTTTTTAATCCATTTTGAGTTTATTTTTGTGTATGGTGTTAGAAAGTGGTATAGTTTTATTCTTTCACATGTAGCCATCCAGTTTTCCCAGCACCATTTATTGAAGAGACCGTTTTTTCCCCATGGTACATTCTGGCCACCCTAGTTGTAGGTTAATTGACCGTGTAAGTGTATGTTTATTTCTGGGCTCTCTATTCTGTTCCATTGGTCTGAGTGTGTCTGTTTTTATTCCTGTGTCCCACTATTTTGATGAGTATAGTATTATAATCTTGAAGTTTGGAATTGTGATACCTCTAGTTTTGTTGTTCTTTCTCAAGATTGATTTGTTATATGTATGGGTTCTTTTGTAGTTCGATAACAAATTTCAGGATTGTTCTAGTTCTGAGAAGAATGCTGTTGGTATTTTGATAGGGATTGGCTTGAGTATGTAGATAGCTTTATGTAGTATTCACATTTTAACAGTATTAATTCTTCCAGTCCATGAGCATGGGGTGTCTTTCCATTTGTTTGTGTTGTCTTTAATTTCTTTCATCAGTGTTTTATAATTTTCAGAGTACGGGGCCTATGCATTTAAATTTATTCTCAGGTATTTTAGGCTTGTTGGTGTAATTTTAAATGTAATTGTTATGTTAATTTTTCTTTCTGCTGCTTCATTATTAGTGTATAGAAATGCAACAGATTTCTGTATATTGATTTTATATTCTGCAACGTTACTAAATTTACTTTCAGCAGTTTTTTGGGTGGAGTTTTTAGGGTTTTCTATGTATAGTGTCATGTCACCTGAGAATAGTGACAGTTTTACTTCTTCCTTACCAGTCTGGATGCCTTTTATTTCTTGTCTGGTTGTCGTGGCTTGGACTATGTTGAGTAGAAGTGACAAAGTGTACATCCTTGTCTTATTCCTGACCTTAGGAGAAAAGCTCTCAGTTTTTCATCACTGAGTATGATATTAGCTGTGGGTTTTTCATAATATGGCCTTTATTATGTTGAGGAGTGTTTCCTCAAAACCCAATTTTTTGAGAGTTTTTTTTTTTTAATCATGAAGTCAGATTTTTGTCAAAAGCTTTTCCTGCACATGTTGAGATGATCATATGATTTTTATTCTTCCTTTGTTAATGTGGCATATCCTATTGATTGATTTACAGAGAGTGAACTATCCTTACATTCCCAGAATAAATCCCACTTGCTTGTGTGTGAAAGATACTTCTAATGTATTGTTTTATGCAGTTTGCTAATATTTTGTTGAAGATTTTTGAATCTGTGTTCATCAGGAATTTTGGCTCTAATTTTCTGTTTTTGTAGTGACTTTGTCTGGATTTAGTATGAAGATAATGGTGGCTTCTTACAATGTCTTTGAAAGCTTTCCTTCCTCCTCTATATTTTGAAATAGTTTGACAATGCTGTTAACTCTTCTTTGGTAGAACTCACCTATGAATCCATCTGGTCCTGGACTTTAGTTTGTTGGGAGTTTTTTGATTACTGATTCGATTTTATTATGATAAATTGGTCTGTTCAGATTTTCTGTTTCTTCCAGTTTCAGTTTTAAAAGATGGTATGTTTCTAGGAACTGATCTATGTCTTCGAGGTCGTCCAGTTTACTGGCATATAATTTTTCGCAGTAGTTTTCAAAGAACTAGCTCTTGGTTTCATTGATCTTTTCTATTGTTTTTTTTTTTTAGTCTCTGTGTCATTTATTTCTGCTCTAATCTTTATTTTTTCCTTCTACTATCTGCTTTTTTTGTTCTTTTCTAGTAGCTTTACATGTGCAGCTAGATTAGTTGAGACTTTTTTTTTTTTTTTTTTTGTTTCTTGAGAAAGGCCTCTGTTGCTGTAAGTTTCCCTCTTAGAACTGCTTCAGTTGTGGCCCCAAGATTTTGGACCATAGTGTTTCCATTTCTGTCCATATATTTTATTTTCCCTTTAATTCTTGTTAATATTTTACTTATTTATTTGAGAGAGAGAGCTCTAGAGCATGAGCAGGAGGTAGGGGTGGAGGGAGAGGGAGAAGCAGACTCCTCAGAGAGCAGAGAGCACAATGTGGAGCTCGATCCCAGGATCCTGGAATCATGACCCGAATGGAAGGCAGATGCTTAACTGACTGAGCCACCCAGGTGCCCCTCCTCTTTAATTTCTTTATTGATCCATTAGTCACTTAACGGCATGTTATTTAGCCTCCATGTGTTTGTGGGGTTTTTTCCAGTTTTCAATTTTTCTTGTAACTGATTTCTAGTTTCATAATGTTGTGGTCAGAATAAAATGCCTAATATGATTTCAGTCTCATTAAATTTATTGAGACTTGTTTTGTGGCCTAACATGTGATCTCTCCTGGAGAATGTTCTATATACACTCAAAGAATGTATATCCTGTTGGTTTGGGAAGGAATGTCCTGTTTATATCTGGTAAGTTTATCTGGTCTAATGTGTTGTTCAGAGACACTGTTTCCTTACTGATCTTCTTCCTGGGTGATCTATCCATTGATGTAAGGAGGATGTTAAAGTCTCTTCTATTATTGTTAGTATCTCCCTTTATGTGTTATTATTTCCTCTATATATTTAGGTTCTCTAAGCTTGGCTGTATAGATATTTATAATTGTTACGTCCTCTTGTTAGAATGATCCTCTTATCATTCTGTTATGTCCTTCTTTGTCTCATTACAACATTTGTTTTAAAATCTGTCTCATCTGCTATAAGTTTTGCTATCTAAACTTTTTTCTTCCTCCATTTCCATGGAATATTTTCTTCCATCCATTCATTTCCAGTCTGTGTGTCTTTAGGTCTGAAGTGAAATTCTTGTAGGAAGCATGTAGATGGGTCTTGTTTTTTTGTCCATTTCAACACCTGAAGTCTTTTGATTGGAGCACGTAGGCCACTTTCATTTAAAGTAATTATTCATAGGTATTATGGCCATTTTGTTAAATGTTTTCTGGTTGCTTTTGTAGTCCTCTATTTCTTTCTTTTCTTACTCTCTTTCCTTGTGATCAACTTTCTGTTGTGTTATTCTTGGCTTTCTTTTTCTTTTCTTTTCTTTTCTTTTGTGTGTGTGTGTGTGTGTGTGTGTGTGTGTGTGTGTGTCTGTAATAGGTCTTTGGTTTATGGTTACCAAGAAGTTCATATATAACATCTCAAGTATCTAGCAGTCTATATTAAGTTGATGATCACTTAAGACCCACATTCTTTTTCTTTCTTTTTAATGAGACAGGTAAATGAGTGGGGAGGGGTAGAGGGAGAGAGAGAGAGACAATCTTAAGGAGGCGCCACTCATGTGGAGCTCAGCCTACAACATGGGGTTCAGTCTCACGACCCTGAGATTATGACCTGAGCTGAAGTCAAGAGTTAGACACAACCGACTGACCCACCCAGGTGCCCCCAGACATGTTCTGAAAGAACTTCATTATTCTCCCCTCTTCATATTTTCATATTTTATTTGTGAATCCCCTTAAGTATATTTTTAGATGTATTTGATTTTACTACTTTTGTCTTTTAACCACCATACTAGCTTTATAAGTGATTGGTCTATTACTTTTATAGTGTGTTTGCTTTTACTCATTAGATTATTTCCTTTCATAATTTTCTTCTAAACATGGTCTTTTCCTTTCCACCTAAACAAGTTTCTTTAACATTCTTAGCAGGCCGGTTTACTGGTGATGAGCTTCTTTCACTTCTCTTTTCTGGGAAATGCAGTATTTCTCATTCCAGTGAAAATCTTGCCAGGTAGAGTATTTTTGGTTGTAGATTTTTTCCTTTTAGCACCTTGAATGTATCATGCCACTCTCTTCTGATACCTCAAGTTTCTTCTGCAATATCAGCTAACAGCCTTATAGGGTTTCCCCTGTACATAAATAGTTGCTTCTCTTTTGCTGCTTTTATAATTCTTTTTATCTTCAATCTTTGACATTTTATTTTATTTTTAAGATTTATTTATTTGTTTTAGAGAGGAGGGAGAGGCAAAGGATGAGGGAAAGAGAGACAGTCTCAGGCATATTCCCTGTGAGCGTGGAGCCTGACGCATGGCTTGATTCCATGAGCCTGAGATCATTAACCTAAGCTGAGATGGAGAGTCGGATGCTTAACTGACTCAGGAGCCTCTCTTTGGAGTTTTAATTATTATATGTTTTGGTGTGTATGTCCTTGAGTTTAACTTGTTTGGAATTCCTTGTGTATCCTGAACCTGGATGTCCGTTTACTTTCCCTGGTAAGGGAAGTTGTTAGCTGTTTGTTACTTGAAAAAACAAGTAAGTTTTCTGCCCCACTTTTCTCTCTCTTCTCCTTGTGGATCTCTGTAATGCAAATGTTTGTTCCCAGATATCCAAGATATGGATGTTATCCAAGATAACCCGTCACCTGTCATTTAAAAAAAAGAAATTCTTTTTTCCTTTCACTTTTCATCTTGGATGCTTGCCCTCACGCTGTCTTCCATTTGCTGATCTCTTCTGTATCCTCTAATCTACAGTCGATTCCCACTAGTGTATTTTCATTTTACTTGTTGTATTCTTCAATTCTGACTGGTTCCTTGTTGTATTTTGTGTTTGTTGCGATTCTCACTGGATTCATCCACTTTTCTCTCTCATCTGGGGAGGATCATTATAACCATTACTTTGAACTGTTTATCATATAGACTGGTTTTCTGTGTTTCATTTAGTTCTTTTTCTGAGGTTTTGTCTTGTACTTTCATTTGGAGCACATTCCTCTCTCTCGTCATTAAAAAAAAAAGTTTATTTATTTGACAGAGATCACAAGTAGGCAGAGAGACAGGCAGAGAGAGGGGAAGGGAAGCAGGCTCCTGGCCAAGCAGAGAGCCTGATGCGGGGGTCGATCCCAGGACCGTGGGATCATGACCTGAGTCAAAGGCAGAGACTTTAACCCACTGAGCCACCCAGGCACCCCTCTCTTGTCATTTTGTCTGAATTTCTTTGTATCTGTGAATTAGGTGGAACAACTACTTCTCCAAAACTTGAAGGAATAACCTTGTGTATGGTCATCCCCTGTGGAGACTCTGTGTGCCCACTAACTGTGGTTGGCTGCCTAGAGCTGTGACTGGTATGGACTGAGAGTCCAAGGACACTTTGTACTAGGGCTGCCCTGGTGGGATGGCTAGAGCTGATGTGTGCATGAGCTGGGGAAGTCCCAGTGCTCTCTGTGCAGAGGGCATCTCTGCATCTAAGCTGAAGTGGGTGCCAACTGTGGGGTCCTGAGGCTCTCCGCTTAGAAGGCACCCTGGAAGGACAGCCCAAACTGAAGTGTGTCTGGGCTGAGTTAGTTCCAGGCTCTGTTGAGGGCATCCGGGAGGCCAGCTGAAATTGAACTGGGTAAAAAGCCAGGATATTCTGGGGTGCTCCATGCCCCCTGCGAGTTGTTTGGAGCCAAAGTGGTGTGGACCTGGAGTCTTCTGAGGGGCTTTGCACCTGTGTCACCTTGGTGGAATGTCTGGAGCTATCGTGAGCACTGACCAGGGGTGTCCTGTTGTGTTCCACGCTGAGGCTGGTATGGATTGAGCAAGGAGCTCAGTGAAGCAGCAGGCCGACTAGGGTGCCCATACTCTGCTCCTGTCCATGCTGTCGGGGTGGAGAGGAAACCTAAATTGTGGTGCTCACCAGCCCCTTCAACCCACAGAGAATTCCAGCCGCTCCCCTGCTGTTGGGTTGGGCCCTAGGGCTGGCTCTTTTATGTTGCTCTTAGAAACTGTGGCTTTTTTTTTTTTCTGTCCCCCAAGGTTGATGAATCTGCTCCGGGTCCCCCCCACACCCAACTATCCCTCCTCACTGCAGTTTGCATCATCAAGGGTGAGTTCCCTTTGCACCCATGTCCCCAACTCTCAGCATTCTCTGTGTGGTTTCTCCATGTTTTGGTGTGTGGAAGCTGCTGAGTTAGCACTTAGTTCTTCAAGAGAAACTGATCTATACAAACAGATACAGATTTGGTGTATCCATGGTGAAAGTGAGTTCAGGGTGTTCTTACACTGCCTTCTTGGAGTGGAACTCCCAAGATTGCATTTTTTAATGGAATAATACACATATTTAATGGAATAATAGATATTTAATATCATATAATATTTCATTGTATATATACACTGCATTTTCTTTATCCATTCAAGTGTATATTCTTCAATATACACCTAGTTTGTTTCCATATTTTGGCTGTTAGGAATAATGCTACAATGTCCCATTAACATGGGAGCATGTATATATTTTTGAGTTTGTGTTTTTCGGTTTTACTGGATAAATATACAGCAGTGGAGTTACTGGATCCTATGGTAGCTCTCTTTTTAATTTTTTGAGGACCCTTCATATGTTTTCTATAGCGGTTGCACCAGTTTACATTGTCACCACCAGTGTAAGAGGGCTCCCACTTTTCCATGTCCTGCCAGCATTTACCATGTCTTGTTCTTTTGATAATAGCCATTCTAACAGGTAAAGGTGATATCTCACGGTGACACTGATTTACATTTACCTGATGGTTAGTGATACTGAGAGTCTTTTCACACACCTGTTGGTTATCTGTATGTCTTCAGAAAAATGTCTGTTCAGTCCTTCAGCCCATCTTTTAATCACGTTGTTTTGCTATTCAGTTGTGTGAGTTTATGTATTAAATGTTATTCCCTTCTCAGATATATGATTTGCAAATATTTTCTCTTATTCAATAAGTTGCCTTTTCATTTTCTTGATGGTTTCCTTTGCTGTGGAGAAGATTTTTAGTTTGATGGAGTCCCACTTGTTTATTTTTTTCTTTTATGGTATTTGTTTCTGATGTCAGATCTTAAAAGTCATTGCCATGACCAGTGTCAAGAAGCACACCGCCTATGTTTTCTTCCAGAAATTTTATGGTTTCAGGTTCTATGTTCAAGTCTTTAATCAATTTTGAGTTGAATTTTGTGTACAGAGTAAGATAAAGTGCCATTTCCATTCTTTTGCATGTGGCTGACCTGTTTTTCCAATACTTTATTGAAAACACTGCTTTTTTCATGATAAATTTTTGGCTCCTTTGTCATAAATTACTGGCCATATATGCATGGGTTTATTTCTGGACTCTTTATTCCTTTCTGTTCATCCATATGTCTGTTTTTATCCCAGTAGTATACTGTGTTGATTACTATAGTTTCATAATACAGTTTGAAATCAGGGAGCATGATGCTTCCATCTTTGTTCTGTCTCAGGATGCTTTGGCTATATGTTTTTTTTTGTGATTCCGTGCAAATGTTATTTGCATGCTGTTCCGTGCTGTTCTATTTCTGTGAAAAATGACATTGGAATTTTGATGGGGATTGCATTACATCTACAGATTGCTTTGGTAAGGCTTAGCATTTGGAAAATACAAAGGATGGTAGAAACTCAGTGGTCAGAGATGCTTCATTTAATGTCCCTGATTTTTTAGTTTAGTCAAAAACTGCTAATATTATCATTATTAGTAGGGATAGGTTTAAAAGAGGCGCATAAAAAGAACATTCATTATACCACTGGGCTCCTTTGTGAGACGATCAGGCTATAGATCCCAAATGATAGCATAACTATTACCAGGGTGTAGAATTTTGACAAAAAAATGCTCGAGGGGTGCCTCACTGGCTCAGTCAGTGGAGCATGTGACTCTTGATCTTAGGGCTGTGAGTTCAAGCCCCACAATGGGTGTATTTTTACCTAAAAATAAAATCTTAAAAAAAATAATGCTTGAGAGTAAAATCACCTGAGCTATCTGTAATCTGTTAGTGTCCATGACCTTCAGATCATCAGAAACAAACAAGGAGAGCATCACTTGAATTTCACTATTAAGACACATAAAACAAAACCACGAAAGAGAAAATTCACACTTAAGTGGGAAAATTTTCAGTCTGATGCCATGAATTTATGAATTAGGATGAGTTGTGGAAGACAAAAAAACAAATGTGCCTGGCTGGCTTAGGCGGAGGAGCATGGGACTCTTGATCTCAGGGTTGTGAGTCTGAGCCCCACTTTGGGTGTAGATTATTTAAAAATAAAAAATAAAATCCTCTTTTTTTAGAGATTTTATTTATTTGACAGAGATCACAACTAGGCAGAGAGGCAGGCAGAGAGAGAGGAGGAAGCAGGCTCTCCGTTGAGCAGAGAGCCTGATGCGGGGCTCGATTCCGGGACCCTGGGATCATGACCCAAGCAGAAGGCAGAGGCTCTAACCCGAGCCACCCAGGCGCCCCTAAAAATAAAATCTTAAAATACATCTGTAATGTTTTCAAAGAATTGCATAAATGAATACCTGGGAAATGCCTTGGAGTGTTGTAGAGTCTATGTAGGAAAGTATCTTAAATATTCACAAAGCTTGAGAGGTCAATAATAATTGCATTTTTAGTTTATGTGAAGTTGCTGGTTTCCACTCATTCAAATAGTATATATTTCATCATACATGAAAATATTTATGCAGTAGTGTGATTCCTGAATCATAGGGTAGTTGTATTTTTAACTTTCTGCACCAGTTTGCATTCCCACCAACAGTGCAGGAGGGTTCTTTTTCCTCCACATCCTCACAACACCTGTTGTTTGTGTTTTTTATTTTAGCCATTCTGACAGTTGTGAGGTGATGGCTCATTGTACTTTTCTTTGCATTTCCCTGACGGTCAGTGATGTTGAACATCTTGTCATGTGTCTGTTGGCTATCTGGATGTCTTCTTTTGGGGGGTGTAAGTTCTTTATATTTTTTAGATACTAACTCTTTACTGGATGTGTTATTTGCAAATATCTTCTCCTATTCTGAAGGTTGCCTTTCAGTTTTGTTTCCTTTACTGTGAAATTTAAACCTTTTAATACTCTGGGTATTTAATATATTGGGCATACAGAGCTTTTCACATATTGTAAAATTTCTCTGTATAGGTGTAGGTAGTTTACCCATTCTTGAATTCCTAATGGGTTTGGACTATACTGACATTAGAACTTTTATGAAACTGGAATGTCAGACATGAGAACATTTCGAAAAATAATGAATATGCCCTTGTCATGAGAGTATACTATTGGCATGACACTGATGGGCTCTAGAGACATCATCACATTTCATCCTCTCAGTGACACTTTTTGTTGGTACTTTTAGTCACATACATAAAACGGGGGGAAACGGCCAAAGATCTCCAGGTCACACAACTTATAAACCATGAACCCAAGAATAAATCATTATTTTTAGGACTTAAAAGCTCATTTTCTTTCCCCTGTATCATTGCCACCCCAGAATTTAAATTGTTTTTAAGTTTTGAAAGGGATAGTTGGGAAGAGAGAAGTATTGGGTGAGTTGGAAGTAGTAGAGAGCAGGGGAGAACCAGTTGAAAAGGCCATGTTGTCTTAGTTAAGAGTTTACAAACTGACAGAACACAGTGTTAGCAGGGCATTTTAGCCAATGAGTATTTATTAAAAGCCGGGGGGGTGGTGCACCAGGCACAGTTCTTGTCCAACAGGCTAACAAATATAAATGATGTAACCAATTCATTTATTAGCTTATCTGATTAAACAAAGTACATTTCATAGAAATGATTATAAAATGCATTGCCAATAGAAACAGAATATCATTTATATTACAGATCTTATGGTACCTAAATAATTATTAATAAAAACCAGCCAACCCATATGGTGAAGAGAAGTTAGGAAACCACCAGTTACTTCTTCTGGTCAGCAAGAGAGAAGCATTCATTTGTCATGCTGGGAGGGGTTTCACACATTCCATGTAGGCAGCCTGTTTCAAAACGAACATTGTCCACCTATAAACTTAAATTCAGGGTTTTTCATCTAGTACCAAATCATATTGTACTTTTTGGTTTAAAGATTAGTTTTGGTTTTGAGTAAGTTTAATTTAGTACTTTAGTTGCATGTGGTCATAATTCTTGATCTGGGCTGGGCGATGATCAGTCCAATTAAGTATTAGTTACAGGAACAAAGCACAACATAAACGGGGTACTTTTAATCTGCTTTGTGATATTCCTGTCCGTACTGAATTGAGAAGATACGCAGGGTGATTTAAAGCAGAACAGAACAGCAGAAGGGCGGAAAAGAAAAAAAAATGCTGGTGTTCTTTGAGGCAAGTCTGTTTTGGAGAATCAGGGCTCATTCTTGAAAGGACCGTATCAGGTTTTTGGCACATGATCTCTCCCTTCGTTCGAAGGCTGGTTCAGAGGGGTGTAAAGGAGAGAAAAGGAGCACAGAAAGGACTAAAAAGGCACGGAGTGGAGTGTGTTTGCTGATACAGTCATGAGAACCGTGGCACCACAATCACCCGAGAGTGTCCACCAGGCCCTTCCAGAGACCTCCAGACATGGGTCTGTTTTGTTCGGGCAGCAGCACTGAAAACTTCCTCAGAGAGACAGGGTCAATGTTTATTGCACAGGAACCAGAATTATTCCCCCTCCCCCCCTTCCTGAGCTGGAGACCTCCAAGTGCAAACGTGGCTGGGGATGCTGGTCCGCCCGCTCCTCTGGCCAGCAGGGAGCGCTCCACCAGAATGCCTCGGGGAGCACCTTCTCCAAAGGGACGCTCGAGGTATCACGTCGGCCTGAACGACTGACCCGGTCTGTCAGTCACCATTCTCAAGCAGCTTCTGGAGGTTGTTTTGTATCTGGAAATAACAAGAGAGAAGTTCCTGTTCCTAAATAGAATGGCTTCTACCGAGAGCCCATTTGCCATGATCTGGATAATGTCTGAGAGTAATCTATTCTACGTTGAATAAAAAGCGGCCCCCACATTCAGTTGAGATCAGGCAAATGCTGTTTAATGGAAATAAACTCTGTGGATAATCCGCTCTAAGAAAAACAAAGGGAGGGGGCTAAAAACGAAGAGTGGCACAAAGATGCAAATGTTAGGAGAGACCAAGAGAAATCAGGTGGAAGGAAAAGAACAAAAAGCCTTCACAACACCAAGTGTGACCTAAATACAGATAATGGGAAACTGAGCCTTATGGAGCATGTACGTCCTGTGGTGTCTGACTCAAACCATCAAAGTTGAACACTCCTACGAGATATTACCCATTTCCCGGAAGACCGAGTCTCACAGGCCCAGGTCCGTGGCCTATCTTTGGATCTCGAGACTACAGGACAGTGTTGGGCATTAGAAACATGCTCAGTAGATATTTGCTGAGTAAGTGAACTTTCAAGAATTCTGAGCAAGGAATTCTCAACAAGCAATATGGTGATGGGAGTGGGGAACCCCATGGAAGAAAAGATACACATACACGTGTGTGTGTGTGTGTGTGTATAAAATGGAATATATATATATATATATATATATATATATATATATATTTTTTTTTTTTTTTTTTTTTTTTTTTTGAGAGAGCGAGTACAAGCACAAGGTGGGGGAGAGGGAGAGAGAAACTCAAGCAGATTCCCCACGGAGCATGGAGCTGGATATAGGGCTCCATCGAGCCACCTTGAGATCATGACCTGAGCTGAAAACAAGAGTCGGATGCTCTACAGACTGAGCCACCCAGAGCCCCAGATAATATCTCTTTCTTTTTTTAAAATTTTATTTGACAGACATAGATCACAAGTAGACAGAGGCAGGCAGAGAGAGAGAGGAGGAAGCAGGCTCCCGCTGAACAGAAAGCTGAACACGGGGCTTGATCCCAGGACCCTGAGATCATGACCCGAGCAAAGCAGAGGCTTTAACCCACTGAGCCACACAGGGCCCCTATCTATTTCTAGAGACCAGTCTGTGATGTCCTGCAGGCACACAGGGCTGGTGAGGGCAAAGCATCTAGGACGTCTGTGCCGGGAACTTGACAGGTGCTCCCCTCACTGCCTTCCGCCACCACACACGGAAGGTTTCACACACGGAACTGGGAGATCAGCCACATACTCAGTGGCAGACGAAGGATGAAAACAGAGGTCTGCCACTTCTGCTCCGCCATGAATGCCATTTGCGGCTCTCTGACAATAAGCTTACTTATTTATCTCATGACCTGCAAAAGGCATTGCCTTCGTCCCCACCCTGTTCCTCTGTCCTGTCTTTCCTACCTACTCCACAGGACCAGAAGTAAACAGAAAAACAGGTGGGCGAAGGAAGAAAAAGAAATGACATAAAGTCCTGATAACCAAAATATCTAAAACACACCTCCAAAGACAGAAACCTGGAAGTAAAAGCTGAGGGGCCAGCTGTGACTGCACCTCGAGTCTGTGCCCTCCTTGAGCCAGAGCAGGACTGTTCATGCCCAGAGTCCTTTGAGCCGTGTGGGCAACTTACTACTTTTAGAACTTCCCCATCAGCACTGGGGCCCTAACCCCACTTATTTTACTACTGCTGCTTCGGGACCAAGGTTTCTGGCGGGAGTGCAGGCCTCCGAGCTGAGGAGCTGGGCTCTAGGAGAAGCTGAGGCGGAAGGCAGGAGACGCAGCCATCTGTCTGCCCCCTGTGGACAGGTTCTGTCCCCAATTTGTCAGCGTGGGGTGCCCTAGCTGGGCCTGGCACCAGAGTGGCAGGGAGTGCAAAAGGGGATGGGCAGGAATTTGGGTGCTTCTGGCCCCAAAATGCCCTTGTGTACCTGTGTGAGCAACTGGATGGAGAATGACGACCAACCCGTTCTCCAGCCCAGCATGGAAGCCCGATGTCTAAGCACGGCAGGACACGTAAAAAACATCTCTTCAACTCTCAGCAACTCAGATTTTAGAAAAGAAAACTCTTTGGGTGGCTATACCCGACTTTCTCTAGGATGATTTTGGATTAAGAAGAGGAAAAGTTTCCAAGTTTGTCCATAGATTCAGTAGGAATTCTAGGTCATCCTTTGGTTTCAAGCAGAACTTTGGAAACTCCTCGGCTCTCAATCCTTCAGTAACTGAGTGCTAACCACCATTTAGTCTAGCAAAACCAACATCAAATTTGGCTCATTTGTATTTCACATTTCTTACCAGGTAAACATGACTGCACTATTAGGGAGAGCTATGCTGGGCATTTGTGGTAACAGTTTGAACTGAACCCCTGTACCTGAAACCCTTCCTTGAGGTTTAGGGAAGAAACAAACCACCAGATGGAAGAGAGACACATACCGGAAGGAGAGGTGAAGAAATGTTAGTTAGGTTTTAATTCTGGGCTGGTTCTCCTGTGCCAATCTTCCTGTCCGCCCTCCTCCTGGCTTCGAAGAATGACACAGGTTTTAGGACAGATTTGTTCAAAAACTGCCCTACTGCTAGATACTTCTAGAGGGTAAAGGTACATCAGTGGTTTACTGGCAAGGCCTCAGGTTGGCCTGCGAGGAGCGGCAAACAACTGTGGAATCAGACCTGGTTCACATTCCAGATCTGCCAACTTCCTCCGTGTGTCTCTTTGAGCGAGTTACTTGGAAACTTGGACTCTTTGTCTGTCAGACAGAACCGTGACATCCAGCTGGCAGGGTTCTAACAGACTGAACGCAGTATTCCATGGATGGCAACAATCAGCCTGGGTGTGGCTGGGCCACACTCTGTGGTGAGGACACTTCCTGCTGTGTCCCTTCCACTGAGCCCTGTGTTAGTGGCCACTGGCCGTCGGGCCCTTGTGGTAGCGAGAAATCTTTCTAAGGAGGAAAAGCCAAAGACATACCCACAAGGAGAGTGAGATTGAAATCTGTGTCTGGGTGGAAATTAAAAAAATACTCTTTCTCATTTACAGTGACATCCCCTGGCTGGCTCTGCTTATAGGGCTGCTTGCTACCCCATGCAGGTGTCTGTGTGCGTGACCCGTGCTGTCTGGCCATCAGCAGGCACCACGGCCCTCGCCCCCGCCCAGGAAATATGTGAGTCACCTTTTCTAATTTCATTATGTTAGCCGTCAGCTCTTGGCAGAGGTCCTCCACATTTAATTGTACTTGTGACCCCAGGCCGGATGGTGCTGTCTGTCTGTAAGAACAAAGAGAAAAATGATTATGTGCAGCGGTGGCAAAGGAAGTGGAATGAACACATTTAAAATATATTTGTACAGAAAACTGGGTTACAATTGCCAGGCGTGAGCATTTCACTTGTTAACATCGGAAAGGCTGGACTTCTCTTAACCTGTTTTTGTGGAAGTGGCCGTGTTGAACCTTGGCTTCCGAACCAAAAAAATCAGGCAATACCGCTCAAGCACATGGCTTCTTAGACCTCTGGTTCACCTCGAATATCCTCACTGTCCCCACCAGACCAGAAATGAGCAAGAATTACTGCTCTTCTCAGTCATAGACTTATTTTTGAAGGAGAGACCATTTACACAGGAATTTTAGTCAGATTGCTGCTCAAGTGTGAGACTTTTCTGGTTTGGGATTTGCCATGCCCATGGAGCTGGCCTTGTCTTATAAGGGAATGTGGATTCACTCTGTACCGTTTCAAGTATTTACGGCATGGGCTCTTCCCCAGGGCTCAGTGGGAGCCCATACTAGCTGAAACTGAGCGCTGTGTGTACATTTTCCTGGAGAAGTGGTCTAAAGCCTTTGAGCAGATTTTCATGTTAAGATTAAGAACCATGGTCTCTAGCTTCTCCATATTTCTTGGCTGTAATTTATTTAGCCATTAAGGTTTTAGATGGCAGTGATGGGTCTAATTATTTAACACAGGTACTTGGTGCATGACTGAGGATCATCAAAACATTAAGAAAGGAATTAGATGTTTTTCTGTTTACTAGCACTAAAAACAAACAGCTTTCTGTATCCCTGAGCCGCACCATCAGAATCTTAGATCCCAGACAGGAAGCTGAATGGGAATCTGTCAGTGTCTAGAGGAGAGAACGGAGACCCATGGAACTGATGGATCAACATGAAATTCTGACAAGCATACGAGCTACTGATGCAACAACAAAGCCAGTAAAAGGTATGGATTCTGTGACAACTAACCGACCCACTTACAAGTGTGGCTCTAGCTATGGGGCAGCATGGCTGGATCACCTTGGTGAAAGGAAGATTAGGCTCAGGTCTTATAAATCACTTTATGAACATATTCTTCCCATCATGGGTGTTCCTGGTCCCATGTCATAATCTTCGTGATTTTTTCCTTTAAATGATGATTCTTTACACTACTTCTTCCTGGGTTGTTGGTTTTTTTTTTTTTTTTAAGATTTTATTTATGGGCAACTGGGTGGCTCAGTTGATTAAGTGTCTGCCTTCGGCCCAGGTCATGATCCAGATCCTGGGATCAAGTCCTGCATTAGGCTTCTTGCTCAGGGGAGTCTGTGTCTCCCTCTGACCCTCCCTACTTTTGTGCTCCTTCTCTATCAAATAAATACATAAAAAAATCTTTATTTATTTGAGAGAGAGAGAGAGAGAGAGAGAGAGTATACACAACTAGGGACATCGGCAGGCAGAGGAAGAGGGATTAGCAGATTCCCCACTGAGCAGGGAGCCCAATGTAGGGCTCGATTCCAGGACCCTGGGCTCATGACCTGAGCAAAAGGTAGACTCCTAATGACTGAGCCACCCAGGTGCCCCGTGTTGAGTAAACAGTGGAATGATATTCCCTTTGTTCTTGTTAGTGGGAGTTTCCCCCTCATCATCACCAAGTTAATGAAATGATAATCAGACATAAGGTACATTTTTGTTAAAAAAAAAACAAACAACCCTGTATATGATAGTGAACCAGGAGGGCACACTGTATTACTGTGGCCTAAGTATGTTAGCATTTTGAATAAGAAGGGAGAAAGTAAGGGCTATGTTTCCACTGTATTGGCTCAAAAGTATATGTTATGGTTCAGAAAGAACCTGTATGCCAGCAGACATGTAAGCCACAGAATAAGACTTTAGGTCATTGAGCATAAAGAGGCCCTAGAATGGCATAATCTAATAATTCTCCAAGTACAGACCCATGCCAGCACCATCAGCATCACCTAGGAACTTGACAGAAATGCAAATTCTTGGGCCCTCCATTCTAGTGCATCAGAAACTCTGGGGAGGGCCCCTGCAGTCTGTTTTAACAAGCCATCCAGATGATTCTGAAGCACACTCTATACATCCTACTCCAGTTCCTAGGCTGTCCCTCACAACAAAGCCTTTGATAGATGGGAAAGCCTGTCCTCCGTGTAGTCATACTGACTTGCATCTGAAACCTGGTTTTATTATAAACTGTATGACAGTAAATTATTTCTCTGGGTCTTAGTTTTCCTCATCTGTAAAATGGGAATAAAAGTTGTCTTAAAAGACTATGGTGCTGTCTGTCAAATAAATAAATAAAATCTTTAAAAAAAGGCTATGGTGAACATAAAATTAGAGAGAATTGCATATATATATATTTTTTTTTCTTTTTTTTTTTTTTAAAGATTTTATTTATTTGACAGAGAGAGCACAAGTAAGCAGGGTGACAGGCAGAGGGAGAGAGAGTATACTGCACTCTCTCTGCTGAGCAGGGAACCTGATGTGGGACTTGATCTCAGTACCCTGGAATCATGACCTGAGCTGCTTAACCAACTAAGCCAACCAAGTGCCCCATCTGTATCTATTTTAATAGAGTCTCTAGCACAAGATATCAACTCTGTAAATGAGTATTACTACTTGTAGAACCTGAGCTGGGCACCTAGCTGGCTCAGAAGAGCTCGTGACTCTTGATCTCTGGGTCATGAGTTTGAGCCCGACGTTGGGTGTAGAGATTACTTAAACTGAAAAAGAAAAACCCAACAGTTTAAAAAAAAAGAAGGAAACTTGGGTTAAAAGTACGCTTTCTAACATGGAGTAATTTATTTCACTTTTTGGTAATGGATCAAAATCCTTATGTATATGGATTTGAAGGAAAGAGCTCTGAGTGGGTGACATGGAAAATCTTGACAGATGTGTTCAGCTAATTACTAGTCACAGAGATCTTAAAAGTAGTCAAGAATTTTGTGAATATATGAGTTATATATATAAAGAGTTAATATGTGATAAATGAGCTGAGTTATTTGAATTGCTTCTTTCCTATTAGTGTCTTCACCCACTGCCATTTTAGTAAGATAAACTGGTATATTTTACTAAGTGGGCCAAGGTCACAGCTTAGTCTTGGGCTACCAGAACAAGATAATGTAAAATCAGGCATGTTTCTTGATAATCTGGCAACACTCTAGCAAGAACAGTTCGGAGTCCAGGCATTCATTTCTAGGACCCTCCCACCCACCCCTTTATCCCCTCTGGATGCACTTAACAAAATGTCTCCTACGGAATGTAACCTCAGTTCACATTTGCTAAGAAGGATGGTAAGCGCCCAACATTAGACTAGTCTCAGGAGCAAGCAGATGACAGCATGGGAGGAAATCATCTTACTCCTGATGATGAGTGTCCACAATGGAGGTTAGTGACCCCAGCCTCTCCTCCAGAGTATTAATTCTGTATCTCATGTAGAAGGTCGAGATGATTAGTGCACAGACACTGGAAAGGGATAAAAGAGAAATTCTTAATAGGTTCATGAACTAACATTCATGAGACTATCAACTCAGAGCCAGTGTTGTATCTTTAAGGCAAGATATTCTCCAAAATTAACTTGCCAGAGAGACTTGAAAAGGGTCTTTTTTTTCCAATAGGCTGATGGGTTGTCACAAAACTTGAGAGTGAAAACAGGATTTAAAATCTTCTGGTCCAGGTTCCTCGATTTATAAACAATGGCCATTCTACTAGGGTCTCTCAAGGCTATGCCCAAGGTGGATTACCAAGCCTGTGCTCCTCCCATGGGGTGCTGTGTCCCTTACTAGGAGGGCCTGGCCAGTGAGTGCCCAGTCTTGTTCTCTGGTAACTCACAAGTTCCCTTCTTTATCTGGAAACCAAACTGGGCACATCCTCCCTTAGGTAGTAAGGAGAACCTAGAACTGGGTCAGCCTATTTTCAGAAAAACAATTGGTTAAAGGCTGGAAGCTGAGGAGGAAAGGTCTTAAAGTTATGCCAGAGTTTTCACAGTAAAAGGGATGATGGTATTTTGAAGTTGTTTTGGCCTCTGTCCAGAGAACATGGCATAGATGAGAAGATAAATAGTAAGGCCAAAGATGCTTCATCATTCACAGAACAGTTTTCTTACTAATAGTATCCACTCATAACGTAGTCCTCTGCTGGAATTGCCCCAGTTCAGTCTTCCTTCCCTCCATTTATTTATTTAAATAAGGGAATGAATAGGAAAATGTATCCTAAGCCTAAGGAAAACAAAATGTTGGAATAGGAGACAAAATTGTCAAAGGAAAGATGTGGGTCACATGAGAGACAACAGATTTACAATGACTCTTGGAACCATGAGATTATTCTTTTAGAGAAATGAATGATTTTAAGTCACTCATAGTAAATTCATCTACTTACACAATTGCGTAAAATATAAGAATATGGTGGAGAGTTGTACATGTCTGAGACTTGAATTTGTGTAGGACTCCAATGGTTTCTGACTGACCTGTTGGGAGAAGAAAAAACAGTTTTAAAACTACAACACATCTCCTTCATCCAGCAAAGTCCCTTCGGGGAAGAGGTACTTGAAAGAGGTAATTATTCCAGGATAAGAGACATTGAAGAAAACACTGAGCCTTCCAGGTGTCTGTCCTTGCTCTCATATCAGTATAATTGGTAAACAGCTATTAGGATACTTATTAAGTAAGCAATAATTTAATTTGAGTTTTATCACCAGTTTTTGAGTAACATTCTCAAGATACTAAAAATAATGAAGAGACCTCCAGAAAGACTAGTCACCTCTGTATCCCTCACAATAAAGCACAGAACTGGATAATGTTTGTTGAATGAGTACATGAATTAATATGCACAGAACAAAGGCCTACAGTAGGAAAGGAGGGGTGGGAATATGAAAGGCAGTCATAAACTAAAATATGAGTGCCCTTTTTTTTTATTGAAGATTTTATTTATTGAGTGAGAGCAGGTGAGGGAGAGGGAGAAGACTCCCCACAGAGCAGGGAGGGCAATGCAGGGATTGATCCCAGGACCCTGAGATCATGTCCTAAGCCAAAACCAAGAGTGGGATGCTTAAGTGAGCCACCCAAGGGCCCCTGACATGTGGGGGTCCTTGAAAAGTTACAAGCTGATGACTACCACACTCCCTTACCCAAGACATTCTGTTCCTTACCCTGTACAGGGAGACTCTTGGCTTTTCCTTCAGGCACTCTATTCACATGGGCATCTGCCCGGGTTGGTTTTGTTTCTCCCTTGGAGACGTTCAGAACTGTCTGGGATTCTGTCACATGGAAATCTATCAAGCCAAAATGGGACTGGCTAAGTTTCCTTCCCAATGCATTTAAAAACACAGCATCAACCACAAAGCAAATTAATCTCACAACATACATAATGGCTGAGAATATAAATGGATCTTCTCACAAGTTGGTTCAGTGGTTAGGTATTGAAATTCAATGCTTAAGAAGTAAGAAAATGATACAAGGACAGTCTGTCCTTAGCCCACTAACTCACTGGGCCCATTCAGCTAGAACAGTGAATAATATGATTGAAAGAAGAGGTAAAACAAAACAAAACATTTTGTGTGTTTCTCTTTGAACTGCCCTAATATGATGTCAATTTAAGAGATTTATTAAATGTGTATAAAGAGAAATTTTTTTTTTAACCAAGCAGACAATTCTTTTCCCTGAAACTTTCAAATGACCCTTTCTCCAGAGTCTCTTATCAAATTTTAATTGTTAATTAGTCTCTTCCTGATTGATAAGGTGGTTTTTGTTGGTTTTGTTTTGTTTTATAGGGGTGAGATGAGGATATCTGGTGGAGCCTTATACTTTAGGTAACATACAGAAATTTCTCAGACCTCGAGAGTTCTCAGATTCAGGAGTCTGAGAACCAGAGCTGCTGTATCCTTCCATGTCTTGCCTTCTTTGTCGAACCACTCCATCCAGATCTGAGAATTCATCGTTGAAATCCTGAAGGGAAACAAGGAAGTGTACAGAGTCCAATTCCCCTCAGTAAACAGATAGGCCTCTGTAATCCCCACACTTGGGCTTTACCTATAAAATACTGAAAAAGAAGGGAGGATTACCCCATGCCCCTGGGATTTACCCAACAGATTATCTGGTGACCAAAACAGATTTTTCTGGACTGTTAAAATCCTGTCAACAGTGGCCAACCTGTTTGAAACAACAAATGTTTAGAAAAAGCACTGCTGATGATTAAAAAGCTTCCAGGGCCAAACTGGAAAAGTCTCATTAGCATTCTGTCATGAGAAAAAGTGATCAATGCAGACATATAGGAGAAAAGAAATAGAAGCACAGTTTTCTAAACCCATGTTCTCAATGCAAAGGTATTCTTTAAATCCTAGTATTAAAAAAGGTATTGGAAATGAAAGGAAAAATGCCTTTAACAAATTAGACACTGAAAGCAAAGTTTTAGCTCCCTTCCCCCAACCAAATTAAAAGAGAGGCCATGCTATCACTTTTGAATTATAGAAGGATAGAGGCGTGAGCAGTAGGGAAAAAGCAGGGATGTTTAACTTTTATCCCACTTATTTCCCCCAACTGCTTAAGTACTGAAGGGACCACAGGGGTCATTAAAATGTACCCTTCCCGCCCCCCCACCCCCCCCAGGAGGTGCAAGTAAGCTGAGATCTTTCACAGCTGAGTTAGCTGTCAAACAAAGCAAATGACCAGCCTTTCAGCTTACACTGGCTATCTCTGGATCGTTTCAATAATTCATTTCAATTTCATTTCAGTTCATTTCAATTTCATGCAAGAATATAGAGGTAGAAAGTTGAAGAATTCCAGTCTCTTCGATTTAATAATTATTGACTGAAAGCCTATCATGTATCAGGCAGTACGCAAAGCTCCTCAGACTGACTACTGCACTTACTCTTCACAGTCACACCGTGAAACTGGCATTTGGCTGGATGAAGAAACTGAGTCATAGCAGTTAAAAGCGCTTCTCTGATGGCATAACTCAGCTGGGCGGAACCCAGATTTGAAACCAAGTTTGCTGGATTCCAAATCATACCTCTTGGTTTTTTGTTTTTTAACAACTTCCCACTACTTTTTTTTTCCTAAGGTGTTTTATTTTTTGAGATAAAATTCATGTAATACAAAAATCATCATTTAAAGCATACAATTTACTGGTTTTTAGAATAATCACAATGTTATGCTGCCATCACCACTGTCTTATTTCAGAACGTTTCCACCACCTGCAAAGTGAATCCCTTTACCTAGTAGCAGTCACTTCTAATTTCTCCCTTGCCCCATCCCTTGGCAACCACTCCTCTACTTTCCCTGTCAGGTTGTCTGTTTGGGACATTTTGTATAAATGGAATCCTACCATATGGCCTTTTGAGTCTCGCTTCTCTTGCCTAGTGTCGTGTGTTCAAGGTTCTTGCATGTTGTATGTGTCAGTACTCCTTCCTTTGTATGGTCGAATAATATTCTACTGTACGGACATACTACATTTTATTGATCCGTTCAGCAGATGATGGACATTAGAATTGTTTTTTGGCTATTACGGACACTTCAGCTGTGACCTTTTTTTTTTTTTTTTTTTTTTAAAGATTTTATCCATTTACCTGAGAGAGAGAGAGAAGCAGATTCCCCGCTGAGCAGGGAGCCTGATGTGGGACTCCGTCTTGGGACAACAAGATCACAAACTGAGCTGAAGGCAGACACTTAATTGACTAAGTCACCCAGGCGTGCCAGCTGTGAACATTCTTGGACGACTTTTTATGTGTACATGTTTTCAATCCCTATAGTATTTAATAGCTCTCTGAAGATTTGTAGATGTGGAAACCATGGGCTCATACTATTGCACTCAAGGTATTCCGGTATTTAACAGGAATCAATTTGGGAATAAGGACTTGAATAAATATGGCTAGGACTCTCTTGGGCTGACATCATAGCATCATAGGTACAAATGGGGGGAACTACTTTCCACTGGAGATTTACTATTCAGTCAACAAAATCTAAAGAGGGAAAAAAATCTCTTTCATTTGGTGACTACAGAGTTCTTTTACAATTGCAAAACACTGACAAGCAAAGACAGCAAGATTTTACAAACATCTCCACTGACCACTTGCTCACCGAGACAGCCCACTATCCTGTTTCTTTTGTAGGATGGCTCTTTAGTTACCTGAAAAAAGTTTATGGCCTCCTATGGCCCCCTTTTCTTCAGCACAGAAATGCCCTTGTCTTCAGATTTGACCTCAGATTTTAAGGTCCTACGCTACTTCCGTCCCCTGATCCTGGTGTAAGCAGAAGTATCGTTGTGGGACACATTCCCTTTCTGTGGCTTTTAGACTGTTACGTAGGCAACTCACCAGGGGCAGAGATGAAGGGCGGTCTGCCCGGAAACTGTTTTCAAGAGAAGATGGGTTGGGACTGTTCCCGACGCTCGTATTCTGAAATTAATGAAACAAAATGAAAAACCAGATCAACTAGGAAACCAGCAGAAATAGAAAAGAGACAGCAACTGAGGCTCAGGGATGTACTCACGTCTAAGTGTCCACACACAGATTTTAGTAGCTTGTAAGTAGAATCTCTGGAGAGGAAGGAGACAAATATGTACTGGAAAACAAAACAGTCATTATTAACAGAAACTGCGTGGAAACACGTTAGAGTTCAGAGTGCAAAAAAATTTATATAATTTTTTCCTTTTCAAACGAAAGACTCATTCACCCACACATTTTTTTTTTTAAATTCCATTTCTGTAATAAACCAAACCTCTTCCCTCACAACGGCAACAAAACCCTCAAACCCCATTTAAGTAATAGCAATGTGAAGGTGCTAAGGCACTGAAACAGATGCCCCAAACAAACACACACAGGCTTAAAAAAAAAAAAAAACAACATAATATTAAAAAAAAAGGCTAGTGATACTTGCTAGATCTTCTTTAAAGCTTGTTCTCCCACCACCCCTCCCCCCTTTCTTTTAAGGTATTTAACATTTCCCAAGGGTCCTCTTTCTCTGTTCTGACCTAGATTTCCACTAAGAATTTCCCAGAGGCTCTTAGAGGCTCCGTTCTTTTTCAAGCCACTTCCAGATTCTCCCTTGTACAAATATGGAGATTTTCTAGTGGATGCATATACGTAAGCAATGGGCAAAAAGTGAAATCAGACTAGAGAAGGAATTTGGAGACACATAAGGAAAAATGAATTTACCATGAACATGTTAAGTGGGGGTGCCTGGGTGGCTCAGTGGGTTAAGCCTCTGCCTTCAGCTCAGGTCATGATCTCAGGGTCCTGGGATTGAGCCCCGAATTGGGCTCTCTGCTCAGTGGGGAGCCTACTTCCCCTCTCTCTCTGTCTGCCTCTCTGCCTACTTGTGATCTCAAATAAATAAAATCTTTTTTTTTTTTTTAAGATTTTATTTATTTGACAGAGATCACATATTAAAACTCACTCTTTCTCTGTCTGAGCCACAGAATCTTTTCAGAGCCCCCTTCCAGAAATTTGTAATTATCCCTTTTACTCAAGGAGGAGAGCCCTTGATAGGTTTTCCCAGAAAGTATGTATTCCAGAGTAGTTAACACCGGATTCTGCCTTTAGACCCAGTTGCTAGGTCTGGCCCTGCTACTTAGAAGTGGGTGACAGTAAGCAAACTGCTTAACCACTGTTGGCTTCAGTTTTTCTTTTGTTTTGTTTTGTTTTTTAAGAAGCCCTGAAGGGCTGTTACGTGCCACATAACTGTAAGTAATTAAGACTAAGATGGACTCTTGTTGGTCTGACTCAAGTCCGTGATCTTTCTCACGGGTAACCCTTATACCCTGGTAATGTCCCTCAGAATCAAAGAAAGTACTGAATCCTCTCATGACCCCATGCCTGGAAGCTATTAAACTCTTTGCTCCTTTGTGTTCTTTTTTTTTTTTTTTTTAAAGATTCTATCTATTTATTTGTCAGAGAGAGAGCGAGCAAGAGCGAGCACAGGCAGACAGAGTGGCAGGCAGAGGCAGAGGGAGAAGCAGGCTCCCTGCCGAGCAAGGAGCCCAACCCGGGACTCGATCCCAGGACGCCGGGATCATGACCTGAGCCGAAGGCAGCCGCTTAACCAACTGAGCCACTCAGGCATCCCTTCTTTTGTTTTTTTTTTGAAGATTTTATTTACTTAGGCAGAGTATGTGAAGGGGGAAGGGCAGAGAGAATTTCAAGCAGACTCCGCCTGCCTGCAGAGCCCATAGCAGGGTTGGATCCCATGATCTTGAGATCAGGACCTGAGCTGAAATGAAGAGTTGGACCCTCAAGCGAATCTTGGCTTCGGTTTTCTTTTCTTTAAAGATTTTATTTTATTTATTTGACAGAATAAGAGAACAGGAGAACACAAGCAGTGGAAGGCAGCAGAGGAAGAGGGAGACGCATGCCCCCCACCAAGCAGGGAGCCAAACGTGGGGTTTGATCCCAGGACCCTAGGATCATGACCTGAGCCAAAGGCAGACGCTTAAGAAAACTGAGGCCAGGGTGCCTGGGTGGCTCAGTTGGCTAACAACACTTACCCTTTCTGGGTGGCAGTGTGGAATCAATGTGAACATAGAAGGAAAGCATTTAGTGTATGCCTGGCGAGAAGTACTTAATGCCTGTTAGCCATTTGTATTAACTTTTTTTTTTTCTTCAAAATATTAACCTATTTCCTACCCTCAACAGAATAGCCTCTTTTATCTTTTCCTTCACCCTCCTTCCCTCTCCAAGTTACTCAGTAAGGTTGGAAATGGAATGCAGCTTTTATGCTTTCATAGAAATAGTAGGTAAAAATCTTAAAAAAATCATTTCAAGTGAGAAATGAGTAACCGAACTATCCCACTGCCTCTTTCTGGCTGAACTGAAACAAACACCACACTGTCGATGCACGTGTCCGGTCACCCGTGTGGCGCGGCTCAACGGTCAAGAGAAACACAGAATTTCTATATAGAACAGTACTTGACGCAACCTGGAAGCAAAGAGTGCTAGAAACTGGTTTCGAGGCTGACCCCACATGGCAAGCACTGGGTTCATATACCGGGGATGGCTCTGGTGAGGGACTGAGTAAGGTTCTGGGTCCCAGAGACTCTTCCGTCTCATCCCCTCAACAATGCAGTGGTGGTGGTTTTAAATATTAAAGAAACTCAATATATCAGTTTAGCCTCTTCCAAGAGATACTAGGGAAAGGGGAGTTGGGAAAGAATTTTCCGTTTCTGACCTTGGTCAAGCAAGTAGAATTAAGTCAGCAGGAAATGCAAACTTGTCAACAATTATATTAGAATAAAGCACCTTGTGAGGGGAAACAATATACAAACAGGACAAAGCGAAGGTGCCCTCGTCTCCGAGGCCTACTCACCCGGTCTGTGACTGTTGCTATAATTAAGGCATTTGGCACGAGGAGGGCAGTTTTGGTTTTCTTTATGAGGGTGACTGAGAACGCCGGAATAGAGATCTGAAACAGAATCAGTTCATACTGGTTGAGCCTTCACTGAGCACGACTTCAAATCTTCATGTGGAAGGAAGAAAAATTTTTTTTTAAAGTTTAACGAAGAAATCCAAAACCACCAGGGAGCTCTCCAGCCTCCAGGAAAAAAAGCCAGTCTCCTCCAAGTTCTGCTTCCAAAGCCAGAGGGTAAATCTGCTTCATCAATTCTACTCGAAGGGCTGGGTAAGAAACCTTGATCTTGAGACAAGGCAATGAATGCAAAATGCACAGTCATCTTTTTTTTTTTTTTTTTTTCTCCTGTAAAATGTGTATTTATTGTGTTTGTTTTTATGAGATAATATTTGGCAAAATATAGTAAATATGTTGTCTCTTGGTATTAGCATTGGGGGGGGGGCACCCTCTGAAAGGTCCCCAGCAAGAAGTGAACTATCGTTCACTTGTAGTTTAGTATGTAGTTTAGAGCATGCTTTCACATTCCACTGATTTTAGTTGTGCAGACTTGTCTCAAGCCAGGTTCTTCAAAACGGAAACCTATGCATAAATAAATGTCTAACATAAAAGTATTCGCCTATAACTTGGGGGGT
>PISX010019048.1:0-39114 GCA_004024625.1 Mellivora capensis
ATCTTTTTTTTTAAAGATTTTATTTATTTATTTGACAGAGATCACAAGTAGGCAGAGAGAGGAGGAAGCAGGCAGAGAGAGGAGGAAGCAGGCTCCCTGCCAAGCAGAGAGCCTGATCCGGGGCTCGATCCCAGGACCCTGGGACCATGACCCAAGCCCAAGGCAGAGGCTTTAACCCACTGAGCCACTCAGGTGCCCCAGCTTTTGCCAATATTTATCATTTTATAAAGATTACTGAAAGTAACTCATAACACGTCATGTAAGTTTTGGGGGAGGGTAGATAGGGCAGGTGGTTCTAAAAGAATAATTTGTCTTTCTAAGTTCTCAATATTGGATTTCCTTATTCTCCACACCCAAAAGCTCATTTCTTACACATTTGAACCTTTTTTAAATGAATCAGTAAATTTATCAACAACCTAGGCCACTTTGGAGAATTGTGGGTAAATATATGTGGAGAATAAAGCCTTCAATATTATATACTAAGACGTTAATCATACATATTTTCACATTAAAAGCTCTGAGAAGTCATAAACCATAATAATTACAATTATTAAAATAAAAGGTATAGACAATACCAAGTGCTAGAATGGATGTAGAGGTACTAGAATTGTCATACACTGCTGCTGCTGGGAATGCAAAACGATATGGCCACTCTGAAAAAGTTCACTTATTTCCTATTTAGCCATGACTTGGAAATATTGCAGGCCTGTTTCCAGACTACTACAGTTAAGTTGAATATGGCAATAAAGCAAGTCAAACAAGTGTCCTGGTTGCCCAGTACAGATAAAAGTTATGTTTATTTTGTAGTTTATTTCGTGTGCAATAGCATGTCTAAAAAAAAGTGTACATACCTTAATTTAAAAAGTACTTTAGTTAAAAAAGTCTTTTATTGATAAAAAATACTAACCATCATCTGAGCTTTCAATAAGTCATAATCTTTTTGCTGATGGAAGGTTTTTCCTTGATGTTGATGACTGCTGAATGATGTGTGTTTATTGCCAAAGTTAAAGGTGGCAATTTCTTAAAATAAGACAATGATGTTTCATCCTTTTGTGAATGATTTCTCTGTACCATGTGATGCTGTTTGATAGCATTTTACCCACAGTAGAACTTGTTTCAAAATTGGAGTCCATCTTCACAAACCATGTTCCTGCTTTATCAACCAAGTTTATGCAATAGTCTATATCCTTTGTCATCATTTCAACAATTTTCACAGCCTCTTCACCAGATGTACCTTCCATCTCCAGAAACCATTTGTAAAAAGCAACTCCTCATCCATTCAGGTTTGATCACATCTTCAGGCTTCACTTCTAATCCTTGTTTCCTTGCTGTTTCTACTACATCTGTAGTTACTTCTTTCCACTGAAGTCTTGAAACCCTCAAAGTCATCCATGAGGATTGAAATCAATTTCCAAACCCCTGTTAATGTTGTTGGTATTTGGACTTCTTCCCATGAATCACAAAGGCTCTTAATGGCATCTAGATAGGTGAAAACTTTCTGAAAGGTTTTCAATTTACTTGGCCCAGATCCATCAGAATCACTATGTATGGCAACTACAGCCTTACAAAATGTCTTTCTTAAATAATGAGACTTAAAGTTGAAATTACTCCTTGATCCACAGGTGCAGAATGGATGTAGTATTAGCAGTCATGAAAACAACATTAATCTCATTGCACATCTCCCATCAGAGGTCTTGGGTGACAATGTGCATTGTCAATGAGCAGTATTATTTTGAAAGAAATCTTTTGTTTCTAAGCGATAGGTCTCAACAGTGTGCTTAAAGTATTCAGTAAACTATGTGGTAAACGGATGTGCTGAAACCCAGGCTTTGTTCTCTTTATAGAGCACAGACAGAATAGATTTAGTATAATTCTTAAGGACCCTAGGATTTTCAGAATGGCAAATGAGCATTGGCTTCCACTTAAAGCCACCAGCTATATTAGCCCCCAACAAGAGATAGATTTAGTCTTTCCTTTGAAGCTTTGAAGCCAGGTATTGACTTCTCCCTTTCATATCTAGATATGAAAGTCCAAGATGGTGTCTTCTTCCAATAGAAGGCTCTTTCATCTATACTAAAAATCTGTTGTTGAATATAGCTGCCTTCATAAATTATCTTAATTAGATCTTCTAGTTAACTTGCTGCTTCCCTTGTACTTTTGTGTTATGGAGATGGCCTTTTTCTTTAAGCCCCATAAACCAGCCTCTGCTAGCTTCTGACGTTTCTTCTGCAGCTTCTTCACATCTCTTGGCCCTCATAGAACTGAAGAGAGTTAGGGCCTCATTCTGGATTAGCTTTTGGCTTAAGGGAATATTGTGACTGATTTGATCTTCTGTCCGGACCACTAAAACTTCCTCCATATCAGAAAGAAGGCTGTTTTGCTTTCTTATCATTCATGTGTTCACTGGAGTAGCACTTTTTTTTTTAAAGATTTTATTTGTTTATCTGAGGGAGAGAGAATGAGTAAGAGAGAGAGCATGAGAGGGGGGAGTGTCAGAGGGAGAAGCAGACTCCCTGCGGAGCAGGGAGCCCAATGAGGGACTCAATCCTGGGATTCCAGGATCATGACCTGAGCCAAAGGCAGTCACTCAACCAACTGAGCCACCCGTGAGCCTCTGAAGTAGCATTTTTAATTTCCTTCAAGAACTTTTCCTTTGCCTTCACAACTTAGCTAACTGGTGCAAGAGGCCTAGCTATCAGCCTTTCTCCACTTTGAACATGCCTTCCTCACTAAGTTTAGTCATTTCAGGTTTTGATTTAAAGTGAAAGACATGTGGTTTTTTCTTTGTAACAATTGGAGGCCACAGTAGGTTATTAACTGGCTGAATTTCAATATTGTTCTACCTCAGGGAATAGAGAGGCTTGAGAAGAGGGAGAAAGATGGTAGAATGGCCCATCAGTGGAACAGTTAGAACACATGCATTTATTAAGTTCTTCATAGAAATGGGCATGGCTTGTGGCACCCCCAAACAATTACAGTAATAACATCAAAGATCCCTGATCACAGATTACCATAACAAATATAATGATAATGGAAAAGTTTGAAATATGGTGAGAATTATCAAAATGTGACAGAGACACACAGTAAGTAAATGCTGTTTGAAAAATGGTACCAATAGCCTTGCACCTGAAGCAGGGTTGCCACAATTATTCAATTTGTAAAGAAGGCAATACCTGCAAAATGCAATAAAGTCAAACCCAACAAAATGCGGTATGCCCGTAAAGTTAATAAGCTCACACAGATATTGTTAAGTTACTCAAGGAAACTTTTGCTAAGTCTTTGGTAAATATCTAGCTACATATCTTTCTCAGGTATCAGAAAATGTATAATAAATGGTCATTTGCTGCCAAGATACTGATTTTATTGAAATAACTGAATCCTTATTGATATATCTGATAATGAGATTAGTTTCATCTGTTTTATGTCATCTATAGTCTTTAAGTTGTATGATATGCTTCTTTAACATATCAAACGTATGTGGTTAACTTCCAAATCTACCCCTTTAATTTCCTGTCTTCTTCTTCAAGCCCAAGAAACTAAGAAACCAACTTTTTTGGTCATCTACCTGCAGACCATACTGGTCTCCAACTCAACATAAATTTATCACTGGGTAGTCTCAAGAGGCTAACAAATAATATATATCTGCTCAGTTTTTAGTTTTAAAAGATGGTGGTAGTTAAGTTTCCTTTCAACACTATCCTGCATATTTGTAGAGTTATTTTTTTAAATTTAATGAAACAGATCAACTTTCCTTTAAAAATTGGCTCCTGTTTCTGTTTTCTCATCCATAGTAAGCTGATCATTTGAAATAGTCCATAACTGTTCTTTGAATGCAACACTAAATAGATCACCTCTGCTTTTGAATAACCTCCTTAAAGCTCAATGAAAATAGAAATTATCTATGGTATTTGTTGAAATCATGTTGATAACAAAGGGAACAAGATGAGTGCAAACAATGTGAGACCTCTGAAAATTAAACATACTCCACTAATTAAGTGTATGGTGCTTAAGAGTAAGTAATTTCAAAGGAAAATGTGTTTTGAATAAAAAAGGAAGAGATGCTTCAAGGCTGATTTAGTGTCAAATAGAAGTTCATGAGGTCATTGGCTGAGCATAGAAAATGAACACCAAATGTGCCTCTTCAAAATAAACCAAAGGATTTTCCTTACATGCAGAATATTTAATGGATTAAGGATAATGTTGGTAAGGTCACAGTATAAGTAACAAGAATAAATCATTTTGAAAGAGAATCTCATAAGTGCTTCAAAGATAGAATATTATGCGACATTAGAAATAACTTAATGATGACTATGATCTTAAATGGGCTTTTTGGCCTCCTTCCATCCTCTCTTTATCAAGCCTCTTCCCTCCACTCGTCATTTTGTAGTTTTCATGGTAACATTTTCTTTTCTGTGTCAGACCTTTTCTGTGTCAGAACCTCAGTAGATCTAAGTTTATACTTTTTCTTTTTGTGTAGCAAACATAATCAGAGGAACCAAAATAAATGTCATTTTAGTGTAACTGAGCTTTTGCATATAATTATATTTCAAGAAACATGAAGCTACATAACATATACTACATTGTTGTTGATCGGGATCAAAACTTGATCCCGAGTTTTGGCACAAAGCCAAGGAAGGCACAATTAGGAAGTTTAAAAACTTTTCCAAATCACTGTTCCTCTATATCTCTAGCCTTTGGAGCTGGAGATATTTCCTCTGCACGAGCTACAAGGCATATACACACCACAGTCCCTAGTACTGTCTTATCTGTTGAAAAGAATACTAAAACTTACTAAACTATTACCATTGACTCTATTCTGTCCTTGTATTTCCATCCCCTGGTATATCTATTTATGAATGTATTAAAGTAACAATTAATAATCTGCTTTGTCAGGAAAAATAGTTTGCATATGGAAGAACTAGGTTTAAACTTGACAAGTTTGCCAGGTTCATATTGTATTCTTTTCAATGTCAGTACAAAATCTTGGGATATTATTTGTGATGAAGAGTCACTTTAAAAGTTTGAGCACAGAGTGGCACAATAATATTAAAGGCATGCTTTCTGATATAAATTAGAAACAAATGGATGAATGGGAACAAACAAGTGCAGTGTGTCTAGAGGATGAAAGTGTATTTTTAACATATGTCTTAGTTTGGGTTTCCTGGAAACAACGATGACCAGTGCAAAGTATATAGGAGAGGGATTTTGAGAGAACACCTGAAAGAGAATGAGGATGGTGGGAACACAGAACTGGGGAGGGGAAGAAGCTGACTCTGAATGTTCTATAAATAAGGCCTCAGCTGATTCTCAGAGGATGATCTCTGGAACCCAACTGCTTCTGAGAGCTCAGCATGATTTCAAAGGGTCCTGGAAAACAGAAAAGAATCAGAGTGAAGACCAAGAGCCCTGGATCCAGACTACATGAGTTTAAATTGCTTGCTACCACTTACCAGCCGTGTGATTTGGGCAAGTTAGTTAACCTCTCTGTGCCCGAGTTTCCTAACTGTAAAATGAACATTATAATAATATTTTGCCTTGCGCAGTTATTTTGGTAATGGAATTTATATTAGTTAAGTTTCTAGCATGTTTTAAACATGATAGAGGCACTTGCTTCTATTGTTTTTAGTGGTACTAGAAGTAGTTTCTTAATGGGAGAATAGGCAGAAAATAATCTTCACTCAGAATTACCCTAATTTACATTGGATGATGTGGATGATCACTCAAGGTAACATTTAATTGTAGTATCTTAAGTTTATTAAGTGTTATCACTTGATTTATCGCCATAGGCTGGTGCTTCCATGTGTCATGACATTCCTGAGATTGCTGCTGGGCAATAAGCACAATTAAATTACCCATAGCATCTGGCCCTTTAACCAGTCACTGATAGGACATTAAGGTTTTATATTTGTTCCTTTTTAGTGTTCTGACATTCCAACAGCTCATTAATTTTGGTAAAAATATACTATTCTTGATGTGAATGCTTTATATAAACATAAATAGTGAATGCAATGCCTTTTATTAATTGCATTATTTTGCATTGATACTTATTTAATATCTACATTAAGAAAATCTGAACTCTATAATATGCATTTTTATTTATTGAAGTTATCAGTTCTCCCCAGAGTTCACTTACAAATGTAAGGCAATTCAAATGAAAATTCTAAGGATATTTTACAACCTGATAAAATATCTCCAAAAAATATTTAAATGAAAAGCCAAAAGAATTTAGTATGAATATATCAAATGTTATAAGCATAATAATTAATAGTTTGGGATTAGAAAGATCAAGAACAATAGAACAGGATATGAAACCAAGAAAGACACCATGTACCTACAGTAGTTCAATATGAGAAATCCTTTCCAACCAATGAAGGTATGAGAGGGGGATTACTTATTAAATAAATGAAGTTAACATAATTGTTTAACAGTTTGGAGGCAAAAGTTAAACCTCTATGTCTTTATACAAGAAAAACAATGAACTGATCATGGTGTAAATATTCTATTTTAAATTTGAAATGAATAATGGAAAAATACATCAGAAGAGCTATCTGACCGTGTTCGGGAAGGTCTGCCAGAGTAGAGTCTACATTAGAAGCTACGGAAGAAAAGATTTATTGCTTGACATGTGAGAAAGTTAAAATTCTTCTGAGGGCAAATATTCTCATCAACAAAACAGAAGAACTCTATATATCAGCTTAAGTACCGTCCCAGTTGAACTTCTGGAGGCTCCCAGTAGCTGGCACTAGTAATTTCAGTGAGGATTCCTGTTGTTGGCATACATTTTCTCCAATCTCTTCTGTTTTTGAGTCCTTCCTGGTTGGAATCCACACTGGATCAACTAACTATGGGACTGTGTCTACAGAGTTGTTGTAAGAATTTAATCGATCAATGTGTGTAAAGCATGATACATGATACCTACTAAGTAGAAACCACTCTGGGCTAGCCATTGCTGTCATTATTCTTATTCCAGTGAATTAGTTCAATAGTTTTATTATTTAACAAGTACTAATTGGGTGCCACCATATATCAGGGACTGTGCTAGGAATGGAGAAGCAATGGTGAGCAGATACAACAATGGTTGCCTCTAGCAGGAACTGCAGATGTTAATCATAAAATCACATCTAAATGTGATCAGTGCAAAGAAAGCATTTTGTAACACATAGATGGTCTATCAACATATTCTTTCCCAGTTCAGAACTACCATTTTGCTAGCAGTTGACCAGATCCTCTTTACCAGGTTTTACACACACCCCTTGCCACACACACAATGACACATGCACATAAGACATTGCTTATACACACACTACCTTATGAGAAGAAAACTGCATTTTCATTTGTTTGCCTTTTTTTCCCTTCAAAGGTCCCAGCCTCTTTATTTTATGAGCTCCCTCTTCTTGGGCTTCTTCTTGAAATTCAATTTTCTATTCTACAGTAGGCAGACCAAATGAATCCTTTACTTCAACATGATTCTTGACCTCCCTGCCCATGGCCAAATGCTAATGAATATATTATCTTAACCATTACAACATCCACACCAACATAAGGTAAATTATACAGATGTGTTTTCCTTTTTGTTTCCCACAACTTGAGATGATGGAAATGGCCACTTTGTTTCTTTATAATCAGATTAAGGAAGCTTTCTTCTTTACCTACTTTGCACCTTTTTTAAACAAATAATTAGTGGATTTTTAATGTTCTGAAATACTTTTTATTCATCTATTGAAAGAAGATACTATTCTGTCTTTATTCTACCAGTGAGTGAATTACATTGATTTTTTTTTTTTTAAAGATTTTATTTGTCAGAGAGAGAGAATGAGTGAGCACAGGCAGACAGAGTGGCAGGTAGAGGGAGAAGCAGGCTCCCCGCCGAGCAAGGAGCCCGATGCGGGACTCAATCCCAGGACGCTAGGATCATGACCTGAGCCGAAGGCAGCCACTTAACCAACTGAGCCACCCAGGCGTCCCTACATTGATTTTTTAAACTCTTATTTTGAGATAATTAGAGTCACAGGACATTGCATAGAAGTGTACAAAGAGATCCCATATATAGATATATAGTGTTCTATATATACCTTTCATGCTAACCTCCTAACGATATATCTTATATAATTATGTTGTATAATATCAAAACCAGGGAAATGGAATCGGTACAATACATAGAGTTTATTTAGATTTCACCACTTTTATATGCACTCGTGTGTGTGTGTGTGTGTGTGTGTGTGTGTGTGTGTCTGTCGATGTCTATGCAATTTTACCATGTGCATAATTTTGCATAACTATCACTGTATCAAAATCCTCTTGTGCTACTTCTTACAGCCCCTACTTTTCTATTGTCATATTTTGCTGACTAGAGTGGTTCACTCACTCTAGTCACCAATGAGTGGTGAGGGCCAACATACTTGCCTTGTTACCGATTTTAGGACAAAGGTATTCAGTCTTCCACTGTTCTGATATTAGGTATAGACTTTATTTCAAATTCAAGAAGTTCCCTCTACTTCTTCTAGTTTGCTGAGAGTTCTTATCATGTATGGATGTCAGACTTTGACAAATATATTTTCTGTATCAACTATCATGATCGTATGACTTACTCTCTTTACGTTACTGGATTGCATACGTTGTTTTTTAAAAGTTGAAATAGCCTTCCACAAATGGAATAAAATTCCACTTGGTTATGGGGCAGAATTATTTGTATATGTTGCTGGATTTTGTTTGCTAATATTTTGTTGAGGTTTATCTGCATCTAAGTTCCTAAGAGATATTGCACTCTGGGATTTTGCTGTTGTTTGCTTGTGTGTAGGAGTTTTTGTTTGTTTGTTTCTCACTACCTTTGGCTGAATTTGGTATTGGGTAATACTAATTTGATAGAATGAGGTAGGAAGTATTCTCTCCTTTTAAAATTTTTTTTGAAGATTGTATAGAAATCATCCAGGCTAGAATATTTCTTTTGGGGGAGCTTTTTAATTTCATTTAGCATTATGGAACTATCCAGGTTGCCTTTTCCATCTTGCTTTGCTTTTGGTAGTGTATGGATTTTGAGAAGTTGTTTTGTTTTTTTCTAAGTGTCCAAATTTATGAGCTTAGATTTGTTCATTGTATTATCTTATTAACATTTCAATGACTACAACATCTATAGTGATATCCTCTCTTTAATTCCTGATATTGGTGATTTTTGCTTTCTCTCTTTCTTATTTTTTTTTAGCTTTGAGATCTTTTTTACCTTTTTTTTTTCTTTTCAAAGAAGCAGCTTTTGGATTTACTGATTTCCCCTATTGCTTCCCTGCTTTCAATTGTATTGATTTCTGTGAACTTCATTATTTCATCCTTCCTGTTTTGGATTTATTTGGCCATTTTTTCAAACTTAGATTATGATTTCAGTACTTTCCATTTTCCCATAGTTTATAGTACTATGAGCTTCCTCTTGTGCCTGCTTTAGTGTTGATTTTTTTTATTTTTAATATATTCTGTGTTTTCATTTTCATTTCATTTTCATTCAGTTCTCTATATTTTTAATTTTCTGAGACTTCTTTGACCCAGAAATAATTGATAAATGTGTTAATTTTTAAGTATTTGAAATTTTTCCTATTGTCTTTCTATTATTGACTTCTAGTTTGATTCCACTATAAACTGAAAATATATTCCATACATAAAAAAATACTTTAAATTCATTAAGATTTATTGTAGGACCCAAGATATGATGAAGGAACACACACTTCTGGCAGAGGTTCCTTGGGCACTTGAAAATAATGTGTATTTAAATTTTGCTTGGTGAAGTGTTCTATATATGCCAATTAGATCCTATTTGATAGTGTTCTTCACTATCAAATTTTTCAATATCTTGCAGATTTTCTGCTCTATAGTTCTATCAGTTGCAGAAAGCATGCTGCTGTAGTCCTGAACTATAATTAGTGGATTTAACTATTTCTTCCTTTAACTCTAGCAGTTTTTGTTTCATGTATTTTGAAGATCTGTTGTTTGATGCAAACAGGCTTGATCTCTATGTCTTCATAATGGAGGGTTCCTTTTATCGTTATGAAATGTAGTGCCTGCCCCATGGTATAATGGTTAGCACTCTAGACTATGACTTATCTCTTATTGTTCCAGTAATATTCTTTACTCTGAAGTCTTACCTGATACTCATATGGACACATTGGTTTTTATTTTTATTTTTATTAGCATGATGCATATTTTCCAGACTTTTACTTCCCATCTGTATATGATATTACACTTGAAGTTATTTTTTTGTAGACAGCCATTTCTATTTTTAAATAGAATAGCCATCTCTATTTTTAAAATACACTTTAAAATTTTTAAGACAGTCCTTTATTTACAAAATTGTGGGAAAAGTAACACAGAGTTCCTATGTATGACATATCCACTTTCTCCTATTATTAACACCTTACAATACTATGGTATATTTGTTATAAATAATAAACCAGTATAGATACCATTATCACTAGCTAAGAAACATATTTTATTCAAATTCATTAGGGATTTTTGTCCATAATGTTCTTTTCCTGTTGCAGGATTCCATCAGAAATTCCACATAACATTTAGTTTTGTCTCTGTAGGCTCCTCTTGGTTGAAACAGTCTCTCAGATTACTTTGTTTTTTATGATCTTGACAGTTTCGAGGAGCATTCTTCTACTATTTTGTAGATTGCCCTTCAGTTGAGATTTGTCTGATGTTTCTCTCATGATTATAGTGGGCTGATGTGTTTGGGGAGAAAGAAGTGCCATTATCATCACACCATATCAAGGTCACTTACAAGCCCCATGTCTGAACACTGTTGATGATAATTTTACTCACCTGGTTGATGTAGTGTTTGTCAGGTTTTCTCACTATAAATTTACTCTTTTCCCTTTACCTTTGTTCAATCATTTATTTGTAGTTGTATTGATAAACAGTGTATTTTTATACTTTGGATTATGATCCAATATTATTTTTTGTGTTGTTTTGTTTTATTTTTTGTTTTGTCAGGTGGTTGCAGCGTTGGCCATTGAGATACCTTCTAGTTGGCTCCTGTATCTGTATTTTTTTTTTAAGTAGGCTCTTGCCCAATGTGAGTCCAGTGAGGGCCTTGAACTCACAACCCTGAGATCAAGACCTGAGCTGAGATTAAGAGTCTGATACTCAACCAACTAAGCCATCCAGATGCCCCCAGTATCCTATATATTTTGACCTACTCCCATAGCTGTGATTTTGTTTTGTGTATGCGTGTGTGTTTTTGTTATGTTTTGGTTGGTTTGGTTGTTTGAGTACTTTCATATTTTCAGTCACTATGAGATGCTCCAGGGCCATCTAGTGTAATTTCCTGCCCTAGCCCTAGAACCAGCCATTTTTCCAAGGAGTCCTGGTTCTTTTATTCTAATACCAGAGGGTATTAAAAACCAAGATCTTGGCATTAAGGGTGCTTATTACTACTGGAATGTTGTGGCTCTAAGCCCTCTCAGTTGACAAAGCAGGGAGATATTTGGGGATAAGCCATATATATATATATATATATATATATATATATATATATATATACCTATAAATATGTCTACATGTAAACATCTTTATATTAGATTAAAACTGAGTTTATTCTGATGTCTCCTACTCTAGTCATACCCTTATGGATTATTTTAGGCTCCTTTTTTGTTAATCTGCAACCTATTACTCCAATAATGAGAGACCTGTTTTTTCCTGTCATCCATTTATTAATTGTTCAGTTCCAACATGAATGTGTAGTGGTTTCAAGATTATTTTTTTAAAGATTTTATTTATTTATTTGACAGACGGAGATCACAGAGAAGCAGGCAGAGAGAGAGGAGGAAGCAGGCTCCCCGCTGAGCAGAGAACCCGATGCGGGGCTCGATCCCAGGACCCTGGGATCATGACCTGAGCCGAAGGCAGAGGCTTTAACTCACTGAGCCACCCAGGCGCCCCGTGGTTTCAAGATTATTAACCTGTGCTCCCAAAGGAAAATAATTTATCCACTTCAAGAATATACAGTGTTAGATCCCATTTCCTTTTGTCTTATTGGCTCCACTCATTTCCAGGTACACGGGTCAAACCTTTCCCCTGATCCCCTTTACAGAGGCTATTCCATACATTTGTATACACTTAGATTCTTTTGTCATGTTAGGTATTCAATCCTAGAATCCCCTGATCTCCTAAATTTTTTTTAATTTACATACATTAAGGTTACTCCTCATGTCATAAAGTCCCATGAGGTTTGACAAATACTTAATTTCTTGTGTTTGACATTATAGTATCATACAAAATATTTCCACAGCCCTAAGAAATCCCAGGTAGTTTTCCTATGTTATGCTCCCCACAAACACATAATCAGATTCTTGGCAGCTACTTATCTGTTTAACATGTCTACAGATTTGCCTCTTTCCAGAAATTGTAATTGGCAGTCACAAATTATGTAGCCCTTTTAGACTAGTCTGTTCACTTACCAATAAGTATTTAAGATTCAGCCATGTATTTTTACTGCTTGAGATTTCTTTTTATCGCTGAATAATGTGCCATTGTAAGGATATACCAGTCTCTGGCTTTTGATTGGTGTATTTAGACCATTTCAAATTTAATTACTTATTGATGTATTAGTTCTTAAGTCTGCCATTTCATTATTTTCTTTCTGCTTGTTGCCTCTGTTTTTTATTCTTTTGTTTTTCTCCTCTTTTATCCTCTTGCAGGTTACCTGATTGCTTTTTAATGAATTTACATCTTGTTACCCTCTCCACTTCTTTTTTTTTTTTTTTAAGATTTTTATTTATTTATTTGACAGAGAGAGATCACAAGTAGGCAGAGAGGCAGGTAGAGAGAGAGAGGAGAAAGCAGGCTCCCTGCCGAGCAAAGTGCCTGATGCGGGACTCGATCCCAGGACCCTGAGATCATGACCTGAGCTGAAGGCAGAGGCTTTAACCCACTGAGCCACCCAGGCGCTCACCCTCTCCACTTCTTAAGTGTAATTACCTTCAGTATTTTATTCCCATATAGTGAGTACTATATCAAATTATTTCAACAGTCAAATATGATTTAAGAAGCATGTGAAGAGAAGAAAATCTGTTGGGTTTTGTTTTATGTCTCTCAGCCTATTGGTAGTGATGCTATCCAGATAGGAATGCCCGGGGAAAGGGTACCTGAGCCCATACTACTTATGGCAGCCCCCGCAGACATTTCCACACCACATCAAAGCCTGTATTTTGGCTGGAGTGGCCCTTGCAGTTCTTACTATGATTACAAAATGCACCTCTTCAGCAACCATTAGAAACTTTGAAAACACAAGGTTTATTACTCACAAGTGTTGGAGGATACATAGCACACCCGGGGTCACACAGGTCATGGGAAGGGAGCAGCAGGGTCACTCAAGAAGTCAGTCATCAGGGCTTTTAAAAGGGGGGTTTTGTGGGTAGGATGGCCTGGCTCTTTATCTAGTTGTGCACTGGCCATATCATATGTTTATTTGAGATGCGTCTGTGAAATGGACACCTTGCCATTCAAAAGGTTCATGTCAGGTACTCACATTACATATTTACTCCATTCTGTTGTTTTTCTTTCTTTTCTGAAGTTCCAAGCCTTCTTTTCATATTATAGCCTATATACTTGAAAGGTTCCTTTACTTTTTGTTAGGGCTTGATCTTCTGGTGGCAAATTCTCTTATGTTTTGTTACTTTTTTTTTGCTTGTTTTTGTGTTTTGTCTGAGAGTATATTTATTTCCCCTTCACTCCTGAGGTATAGCTTCACTAGGTACAGAATTTGAGGTTGACAGTTACTTTGTGTCAGCCCTTGAAAAATGTCATGCCTCTTCTTTCTGTTCTCCACGGTTTCAGATGAGAAATCACTATCATAAAAATTAGTTCTCCTAAAGGTAGTACATCCTTTCCTTCTGGTTGCTTTCTAGCCTTTTTCATCTTTAGTTTTCAAAAACTTAATTATCATATGCCACATATATTTCTTGGTTTTTATTCCATTTTAGCTTCTTGGGTTTGTAGCTTATCTCTTTCCCCAAATTTGGGAGCATTTCATTCATTATTTATTTAAGTGCTTTTTTAGTCCGTCATTGTTTCTCCTTTCCTTCCAGGATTCTGATCATACAAATGTTAGATCTGTTATTATTGTCCCACAGTCCGTGATAATCTGTTTACCACTTTTGGTGTATTTCTTTCCTATTATTCTAATTAAGCATTTGTTGATCCATCCTAAACTTCACTGATTAGGTTTTCTGTCATCTCCACTTTACTCAGCCCATCCAGCAAGTTTTGTTTTTTTTTTTTTTAATTTTCATTATCATAGTTCTTAGTTTTATAATTTCCATTTGGTTCTTTATGATAGCTTCTGTTTCTTTGCCTCAATTTTCTATTTTTATTCTTCTCGGGAGAATTTGTCATTCCTTGTTGAAACAATTTCATTATGATGGCTTCAAAATTCTTGTCCGTTAATTTGGACATCCAATTCATCTCATTACTGGCTTCAGTTGATTATCTTTTCTTGACTGAGTTGTGATTTCCCTGCTTCTTGGTATGATGGCAGTTGCATCCTGGACATTATGTATGTTATCTTAAGAGATCCTCGCTCCCATTTAAATCTTCTATTTTAACAAGCAATCACCCTATTTAGGTTTAGTGTGTAAATTCTGATCTACTTTGAGGGATGTAGTTTCAATGACAATGTGGTTTGCTGAGTCCTTGCTGTGTTTTTCTGGACTGCTCTTTTGTTTTTTCCTCTTGTGTCCACTGAAACTCTTACTTGATCCCTACTGGTATCACCTGAGGGGTCAGAAACACTTTTTTCTGGGTCACTCATTATATACACATAAGGCACTCAAGACAGGTAGTAGTTCCTTTGGCCTGTTTTCTAGCTGCCTATTCCTATCTTTCCTGGTCCTACCAGGAAAAGGAAGAGCCATCTTCTGCTTCTTGGAGAAAGATCAAGAAATGCCATTTCTGGGTTACCTTTTGTTGTTGGGTAAGGGGCTAGGGGATGCTGGGCTTGGGTCCCTTCTGCTGCAAGATGGATAACTGAGAGACTTGACTATTACAAAGTAAGGAAAACTCTAAACAATACAGAAATGAGTATAAGGAATAGCCACTATACTATGAGTTAGATCACCCAAAAGAGAACCTCCCACTCCTGCACCCCAGGACTAAGACCTAGAACTTGATGGAGAGGGCACACCTGTGGTTCACCAGATGGCAGAGAAATCATTGTGGTGACATTTCAGTGGTACTTTTGGACATTTCCCTCTTGATCTTGTGGGAGAAGTGTCCTTTAGAATAGGTGCTAGAGAATTCTGTTCACAGGGACATGTCTTATCTGAGGACCTTTGCTTATGAAATTATTTGGGGAGGGGTTTGGTGGTGTTAGAGAAACTTCTGGCAACTGGGTGCTATAGAAGTCTGGTGCTGGGGACACTGCATGTATTGGGAATCTTGTATGAAAAAGACACCCTTCCTGCAGGAGCTGGACACTGCAGTGACTGCACATCACAGAAGCATGAAGAGCTAGCACATTGCCTCCTGAGGCAAAATTCATACTCCAACCATGTTGCTCTAGTACCCTCTACTGACAAAACATAACATCATGCCAGCTGGCAAAGGAAAATTCAGCAAAGAGTCCAGATCCATTTTCACAGAATTCACAGAGTGAATTTAGAGCTGAGAGACAATAAGTGGATAATTGGCCTACTCCTTTGGGGAAACAAGAACATCCCAACTATGTTTTGGCGTTGTGTTGATAGTATAATTAAGCTGGGTTTCTCTTAGTTCAAACCCAGTGAATCTTTCCAAATGCAATCAGGAATGGTGTTGAACTGGATTGAAAAATACTGAATAGAGGAAAATCAGCTAATGATTATTTCAATAACCCATGCTTACAGTTATAATACAGTTACCTAGCACATAGTAACCACAAAGTAATATTTTAAAAATAGATTGAAATGAGAAAAACAAGAAAGGATAAATTACATATTTTTTTAAATGAGCCAAACAAGAAAACAAATAAGGGTTATTCCAAGACTAGAGCCTGATAGCTTGGGAAACCAGTTATGATGTTTTCAAAACTTGGTATTGATAGTAAGAAATCATTTCAAATATCAGGAGCATTGTGAAGTTTTTACAGTGAGTATGAGGATATCATAGTTACTCAAATAGAAGGAAAGAAATGAATATATTTATTCAAAAAAATACTTTATTTCTCTCATAAATAATTTATAAGATAAATTAGATAATTTATATTTTCCTTAATTATACAGCTATATTTAAATGAAAACATAAACTCAAAACATATAATAGTGGCATAACTGATTCTAGTTCTCATTTGCCCACTGCTAACATATTAGTAAATATCCATATTAGCTTTTTAAATAAATATATATTATATAAATATAAAAATAGATATATGTAACAAAATGGGTTTGTATTAAGCATACATTTGCTAACAAGGGTTTTCACTTAATATATTATGAAAATGTCCTGTGTCATTAAATATTCTTCAAAAATATGATTTAAAAGGAAACATTTAAAATGGAACACTTTAAATCATATTCCATTATTTGATTATTCTATAAATTATTAAGTACTTCCCATATTATGAGATATACACTGCACCTAATCTGTCTTATTATAACAAATGCTACAATTAACATCTTTGGATAATACTTGATGTGAATATAGTATCGTTTCCTTGGGATAAATTGCCAGTTAATTATTAAGTCAAATTTTAAAAATATATTTATGGAAGAAACAATTAGTAATATAAATTATTATATAATTAAGTGTTGCTAATTGCCTTTTATAAATCTAATAATGATCTTCATGCCAACAAACAATGAGTAAAAATTTTGGATTCCAGGATGCTTGCTAATACTGAATTTGATTCTTAAAAACAAAGAAACAGGGGCACCTGGGTAGCTCAGTCCTTAAGCATCTGCTTTTGGCTCAGGTCATGATCCCAGGGTCCGTGGAGGAAGCCCCGAATCTGGCTCCCTGCTTGGTGGGAGGCTGCTGCTTCTTCTCCTACACCCCCTGCCTGTGTTCCTCTCTTGCTGTTTCTCTCTGTCAAATAAATAAATAAAATCTTTAAAAAGCAAAACAAAACAAACAAAAAACAAAGAAACATCATTCTGACAATCTGATAGAAATGGTATCTTATTGTTCATGTACATTATTAAGTTGCTAAAGTGGTTGAGAAAAATTTTGACATTAACTTTTTGTTTTTTTAATTTAATTTTTTTTCAGTGTTCCAACCAGACTACTAACAAATTCATTGTTTATGCACCACACCCAGTGTTCCATGCAATACGTGCCCTCCATAATACCCACCACCAGGCTTTATTTGTTTTTTGTTTTGTTTTGTGTTTCGTTTATTCATCCCTCCATACTTGCTTTAGACATCTTTCCATTGGGGATATTGAAAGTAATTCCACCTTGATTCAAAGTCTTAAATTACCACCTTGTAAATGTCTTACAGTCCTTCATTTTTAAAATATCAGTGCAATTATTGTTTTAAAATTAATATTTTAAAATAATCTTTTGAGATGTTATTTAATCATGATAATTATGTTATCTTTAAATCACCTGTCCTCCATTGAAATCAGCTTCCTCATCTAAATCTTTCAATAGAACTAATTGAATGAATGGCTGATGTCCATCTTAATGGAGTTCAGTAATGGGCTTATATTCTGTTATATTCTGTATATTCTGTTAAACTAAATATGGTTTGTCTGAAGTACTTGGGAGGGGTACCTGGGTGGCTCAGTGGGTTAAGGCTTCTGCCTTCAGCTCAGGTCATGATCCCGGGGTCCTGGGATCGAGCCCCACATGGGGCTCTCTGCTCAGCGGGGAGCCTGCTTCCTCCTCTCTCTGTCTCTGCGTACTTACCTGTCAAATAAATAAATAAAATCTTTAAAAAAAAAAAAAAGGAAGTACTTGGGATAAGACATTTAAGCCTCTGTAGTAAGTGAAAGTTGACTAGATTTAATCAGTTTCATTTTCTCTTCATAGGAAGAGAGTATTAACAACAGTACATCCTACTGTGTATAAGGAGACTGCAGCATTTTCTGTCTTATTAAGGGAAATACATTTTCTAGGATATGTACTACTTTGCTTATCCCAGCCGTCAGCCAGTTTACATGCAAAGTATCCATAGGATCAAACCTACCTGAAGTTGCATATCAACTGCTTATTCTTATTCAAGAGGTATGGGGTTTGGTCAAAAGAGAACTAGTCTCTGCCCTCCATGAATTTATTTATTTATTTATTAATCTGGAGCTGGTGGTTATCATAGATAGAATGAATTAATGATGTACTGTATGGTGACTAACATAACATAATAATAAAAAAAAAAGAATGAATTCAAACTTTCCTTCTTGAAATAGTTAATCATAAGCAACTAATTCTTTCTATGACATTCCATATTGTACACTGTACCTCTTCTGTTTAATAATAAAATACCACCACATAATTAGAAGAATCAAATTGAATATTTCAAATATAGCCAAGATATTTTAACGTAATATTTGAAAAAAGAAACACTATTAAAAATAAAAACCATGCAGAAAATCAGTTCAATCTTTACTAGACTGGGTTAGAAAAACTTAAACCAAAAAAAATTCTAGTGAAGAAAGGTAGTGTGTGAGTATTTATTTCTGAATTCTTACATTATATTTGCAGTAAGATTGCTGAGGCTAACATGAATGCAATGAATCCTAATGCCAATCTGTAGTAGCAAAATATTTTTTTAAATATTTTATTTATTTATTTGACAGAGATCACAGAGAGGCAGGCAGAGGGAGAGGAGGGGAAGCAGGCTCCCCACTGAGCAGAAAGCCCAATGTGGGGCTCGATCCCAGGATCCTTGAATCATGACCTGAGCTGAAGACAGAGGCTTTAACTCACTGAGCCACCCAGGTGCCCCATGTGGTAGCAAAATAATTTTAAAGAAACTACAGAACCACCGATTTGTTTCTAATTTAGCCCAGCAAAATTTAACATCATTATATTTAAATTAAACAACTAGTTAAATACTAATGAGCTAATTTAGCCATATATTTACAAAAACCAGACTACCAGCTTAAGCAAAAAAGAAAAATAGAATATGTTATAAATTAATTTTTTAGAGCAACTGCCATTACCCTCCACCCTTAGAAGGTGATTCTGTCCATTGCAGGAAGTTTTGTTGTTGATATTTGAAAATATAACATTAAATTAATCAGTTAAGCAACTTGTACTTAACTGCCTGCTCAATTTAAATAGTGCCCCATAGAAGTGTTAGAAAGTGACATGTGAATGACTAAACTTCAGCCAACATGGCTACATGACACATGCCATCCTGGACAATGTGCTTGCTTTGGTGTGGACTAAAGACCAATGAGTCTTTCCCCAGTTATTCTAGTGGTCTCTAAGAATCCCAGACTCAACACATTTTTTTTTAAAGATTTTATTTATTTATTTGCCCTAGGGGAGGTGGTAGACCCAACCAAACTGCCTGAAATTATAGAGATGGGGCTAGAGAAAGATTATTTGTTTACAGAAATAAAATAACATTACCATTCCTAAAAACAGATAATTTGGAATAAAATTTGTATCAGTTATAGTAGGACACAACAGGGAATAAGCCAGAATTGACAGCTTTTTATATGAAATATATCATATGAAAATGAGCAGAGTGGATCCTGGTAAAAGTTGTACTAGATACAACTTATTATAGGTTATATCATAAGCTTCAAGTTCATGTTTTCAGATCTCCTGGGAGGAAACTCTATCTAATAAAACAAGAACAAAGCCAACCTCCACCATTTCCCAAATCTTTTCACTTTCAGCTTTGATTTTTTTTCTTTTCTTTCTTATTTTATTTCATTTTATTTGTTTGTTTGTTTGTTTATTTGACAGAGAGAGAGACACAGCAAGAGAGGGAATGCCAGCAGGGGGAGTGGGAAGGGAGAAGGGAGAAGGGGGAAGCAGGCTTCCTGCCAAGCAGGAACACTGATGGGGGCTCGATACCAGGACCCTGGGATCATGACCTGAGCCAAAGGCATACACTTAAAGCTTACTGACTAAGCCATCTAGGCACCCCTTAGATTCTTTTTCTATACTTGTTAGGTTTTTCTAATATTTTAGTTTAAGTTTTAAGTGAATGATTTTATGTGTTTTTACTCTAATATAAATGCTTATTTATTATTAACTGTGTATTTTTTATTCAGCAAGAGGTGAAGGTATTAAATAAGGGGCTGACTATGTGACACAGATTTTCACTCAAAACAATCGTTACCTTTACAACATGAGGTTTGAGGTTATAAACTGCAATCTCTGAGCTCTCTTATACCATAATATAAACCTTAAAAATTAACTAATGCTTAGGTACACCACTGGAATAAAGACATTATTACTAGCCCACATTAGTAAGGTATAATATTTTCTACTAGTAATGTCACCTTATGTAATTAGAAACATAAACAGATCATTTGTACATAAAAATATATTTTTTGTTATGTTAAATGTTAAAGAAATACATAATCAGATAATACTATAATGGAGAGAACAATAAACTTGGTGGTAGAAGAACTGGGTTTTAACTGTGCAGCTTGTTTAGTTAAAGGAATCTGGTCATTTTTCTTAATCTATCTGAACCTAAAATTAATGCTATATAACATCAAGAATATGGTTGAGTCATTATGAGAAAGATTGCCTGATTTACTGTTTAGTGGAAATGTCTTGCTAAATTTCAAATGCTATTTGATACAGTTTGTATTATCCCAATGCATCTAAACAGGATAATTGATTTTAAAAAACCACAATTTAAAATAGCATAAAATAATTATGCCACTTAACTATATGAAGCTAATGGCTACAACTGAGCCTTAAAATTGGTTCTGAGCTACCTGACAATTCAGATTAAAAACAAAACAAGACTACAAACAAAAATGCTTCTATTTGGCTATATAATTCTCTCAGTCAGATTAAAAGTAATCATATTTCCTCATACGGAGAGAGAGAGTTGTCCTTAGTCCCTGAACTGTTAATCCTTACATAAGGAACATTATATGATATAGGGGACAATGTTTTGAACCATGATTTTTTTTGGGGGGGGATGCTGAAACATTAATTGAACATTTCTTATATAACTTCCACATGTAGAGAATAGTGGTACATTTTAACTCTCTAAAAAGCATTTAGCAGGTTGCTAGGAAAATATGATCCAGGTACATTGCTTTCCGAAGTTTTGAAAATATAAAAGAAAAGGGAAAAAAGCCTTGAGAACATCATCTAATGACTAGTTAGCATATTGAGGGGGTGTCTATTTCGATTGATGTCTTGAGTGACTCTTTGACAAGTATCATTTTGTAGTCTGTGAATAGAGTGATTCTCTTTAAAAAATTTCTGGGATACTACTTTTGTACATGGTTGATTAAAGGCTGATGCATGTGATGTCTCAAATAGATTTATTTGATTTAGAGCCCTGATAGGCAAGTAGGGGGAAAAATCACATTCTTAACTGCTGCACAGCAGTTCAGTACTGATTTTGCAAGACTTGGGAAGAACTCAGATTCACCCAAGGTAGACCTGGGCTTCTTAAATAGTCTCCTTTCAAATAAGGGAGTAGATAGAATGTAGAATTCTGTGGTCTGAGAAATACTGGCATTTGGTATAAAGTGAAGACATGGATGTGAGCCAAAATTATCTGTTCAGGATGAAATGAGAAGAGTCTGAAAATCAAGAATCATCTCCAATTAACAGAAATAGCAGAAAGAAGAAGAAAAACCAGTTACCTTTGTCTTCATGCTGTGTCTTTCGACACCATGCCCTTGCGGTGGCAAAGGTCTAGAAGTTTGGCAAAGAGGGACAGATGCAAATTTCTAGTTCCAGAGATTAGATCACATTCTCCATCAAAATGGGAATGACTACAGTTTTTCACAGTACACCAGACTATCTCTGTTCTTCATATATTCTCAACTCTTATTCTTTCTTCTGGAACACTCCCCTTCCAACCCTTTTCTTAGGTAGCTCTTACACAATCTACATTTTACTCTCACGTGGTACCTGCCTGCCTTGCACCTGCTGGGCACACCAATAATGATGCACTCTCATTCACTCTCTCATAGTGTTGATTACATTCTGCTGTAATTACCGGATTCCTTATCATAACTCTCATTAGGCTACAAGGTCTTTAAGGGCAAGAACAATGTTTCATTTGGCATTGTTTTCCTGGTGCTCCCCTCCAGTGACCTCCAGTGACCTCTGTACCTCTTCATCTGAACATTCCCACAGTAACAACTGCCATCACCGAAAATACTCAAGCTTTGACGTTTTAAAGTCAGGTATCTAATTTTCTGACCAAAACACATTATCCCACTATAGCTGCCAAAAACATTTAGGATGATACCACATTGATTCGAGAAAATAAGAATTTATATGTATGTGACCGGGAGAGAGTTGTGTAAGGTCATGTGAATCTTACAAATTATTTGTATGGTAATCAAGAGGAATAGATTTGTATTAAGTATAAAGAGATTGAAAAGTTTCGAAGTTAACAAAAATAAACTTAGGTAAGAAAAGGTCTTCAACTCTCTTCAGGTGTTACAGCATCTACCAATTAGTTTTGGATTGATATTAGTATCTATTTAATACATCTTTGCTGATTGAACTTTAGCTTAAAGGCAGATAGACGTAAATATATCAATACAATGTTAAGACTTTAGATGAATACATTTTTTAAAATGTATTTATTTGTCAGAGAGAGGGAGAGAGAGAGAGCGAGCACAGGCAGACAGAGTGGCAGGCGGAGGGAGAAGCAGGCTTCCTGCCGAGCAAGGAGCCCGATGTGGGACTCGATCCCAGGACGCTGGGATCATGACCTGAGCCGAAGGCAGCCGCTTAACCAACTGAGCCACCCAGGCGTCCCACATTTTTCTTTTTTTAAATGTGTCAGGGTAGATCATTAAATCATTGGGTAGTGCACTAAACAACTTCAAGTTTTAGGAAAGAGGAAGATGAATTTATATACACAAAGAAGAAACTCGTTATGACTCGTATGCCAGATTAATGCCACAAAATTACCAGGGGATCTTTAAACCTTTCATAAAATAGCTTGGAAGGAGATGAAGTAGAAAAGTCCTTAAGCAAATATTTTCATATCAACATGGCTTTAGAATAAACCTTATTACATTGATCTGCCTTTCGTCAATATAGCTTATTAAGAGCTTCTCCTAGTATGGATTTTTTTGTTAACTTTTTTTTCCTTTATGGAACCAAATAAATTACTGGCCAGAGTTGATGATTATCTACAGCTGTTGTAATTAATTATCACAAACTTTGCGTCTTCAACCAACACAAAATTACTATTATCCGGTTCTGGGGATGAGAAATCCAAAATGAGGTTTGTTTGTCTGAAATCAAGGTGTTGGCTGGTTCTATGGATTGAGGGGGGGTCCTTTTTCTGCCTTTTCTATTTTCTAAAGTTTGCCCTTATTCCTTGACTTATGACCCCCTCCATTCTCAAAGCCAGCAAAGGCCTGTTGAATCTTTCTCATATCACATCACTTTAGCATTGACTCGTCTTCTGCCTTCCTCTTCAAAGTCTAAGGACCCTTTTGATTACATTGGGATCATCCAGGATAATCTTCTCATGTTAAGGTCAGGTAGTTAGCAATTTTAATTCCATTAGCAACCTTAATTTATTGTTGCCATATAGCAGAATTATGCCTGATTTCTGAAGATTAGGATGAGGGTATCTTTGGAGTACCATTATTCTGTAGCAGTTGGGGGTCATTACGATATAAGTGTTAAATGAATTTTGATTTTTAGAAAATATATTGTCCTTTTTTTTTTTCCAAAAGCAGATCTAACGATTTCTTTTAATAAGATCTCACTAGTACTACTTCTGCTAGATCCTTATTTCCATAAACCCATTTCTTAAATAGAGGAGCTGGTCAGAAAAATCTCTCGAGTATTTTCAATTTTCATAAATGAAAAAAATAATGAATGTACAATTTACAATTTGTAAATTGTAGGAAATAAAACAAATGTACTTGGAACAAAACTTAAGAAATTTGCAATGATTACAAAACAATCAGTTTTGCGATGATTACAAAAATATCAGTTTTGAACTGGTGCATTGAGAAAGTGTTTTAAGTATAAAACTAGTTTTATTCACTGTAAAAATCTTTAAAGAGTAACATATAAGAAACCCATCTAAATAAAATTATGAAAAGGAAACCTTTAGCTGACATAAGGAGATGATGTAGTTATGAAAAATTATAGGCTGAGTTATCAAAGTTCTGTTCAATCCCATCTCTGCTCATACACTTATGAACAGATGGTCCTTAACCTTGATTTCCACTCTGAAAATTTGCTGGGTGACATTGCTTTTAAATGTTCTTAATTAGAGCGGCAAGCTGGTAAATTTTAAGGGACTGGCCATCCCTTAGTTTATGCAAATTTAGAAACATAAAAATGTGTGACAGAAATCTCAGAAAGTAATAAAAGAAAAAATATATATGTATTGATAGCAGCCACTTATTGAGAATCTACTTGGCATAGGCAGTGTGCTACATGATGTGTTTTCTAATTCTTAAAAGCAAAAACAAAAACAAAAAAGAAACCAAACCTGGATTTCCAGTTTCCAAGGCAACATTTAAGTTGCCTAGGACGTCACCACGCATTCTAACGACAAGCAAAAAGCTGAACAAACTGAAAAAAGCAACTGTAGGAGAGGAGAAGTCACAAAGCAAATCCCTGCACCCTAAATCAGAGACCAACAAGCAATTAACGGAGAATCACAACTTAAGGAGTTTGTGAGCTAAAACTTGCAGGAACTGGGGCTGGGGCAGAAAATCAAGCTGAAAAGCGCACAACGCCTTTTCATTGTCAAGGAGTATTCCATTATGTGGATGTCCCACAGTGTGTTTATTCACGCAGCAGTTACAGGACCTTTAGATCTTCTCTGGTTTTTAAATGATTGTGAATATGAAGTCACTACACATATATACATACAGGTTTTTATGCGAACATAAGTTTTCATTTGACTTGGATAAATATCTAGGAGAGAGATTGTAGTGTCATATGGTAAGTGCAGGATTAACTTTACAAGAACATTTCAAACTGTTTTCCAAAGTGGCAGAATCATTTTGCATTTCCACTGTCTGTATGACCATTTCCACTTGCTCCAGATCCCTGCCAGAACTTGTTTTGTTTTTGAATTCTAGCCATTCTAATGTGTAAGGAATGATTTCAATTTGCATTCCCTAATGACTAATGGTATTGAGTTTCTTTTCATGTGCTTATTTTCTATTTGCATATCTCCTTTGATGAAGTGTCTGTTTAATGTTTTACACATTTTATTGGTGGGCTTTTTTCTAATTATTAAATCTTGAGAGTCCTTTATGGATTTTGAACGTAAGTTCTTTGTCAGATATTTGTTTCATAAATATTTTCTTAGAGTCTGTAGCTTGTCTTTTGATTCCTTAACAGTGTGTTTTAAAGAGTAGATGTTTTTAATTCTGATGAGCTTGAATTTATCCATTTTTTTAAATGGACCGTACTTTGAATGTTATACCTAAAAAAATATCATTGATTTACTCAAGGTCACAAAGATTTTCTTCTATGTTCTCTTCAAAAGGCTTATACTTTATTTATAATCCATTTTGACTAAATTTTGATCTATGTTTTGTGGTAAGACCAAGGTGGGTTTTTTTTCTTTCTTTTAATGGAAGTCCAAATGTCCCAGCACCATTTGTTAAAAAGGGTATCTCCCCTTCTTTTGATTGCATTGGAATTTGTGCCAAAAATCACTGATTTTATTATATATGCTGTCTACTCCTGGGTTCTCTATTTTGTTCCATTGATCCGTAGTTCTATCCTTTTATAAATACCACACCATCATGATTCTTGCAGTAATCTACATGATTTTTCAGAGTAAGCTGTATTGGTTCTCTTAGTGAGTTGTCCAACATTGTTCTTCATAAAAATAGTTTTGACTGTTTTAGAGTATTTGGTTTTCCATAAAAATTTAGAATTCACTTATCAATGTCTACAAATATTCTTTCTGAGATTTTTATTGGGAATAAAATTTCCAATTCTCTCTTTGGGGAGAATTAATATGTTAATAATATTGAATCTTTTGAAACATGAATATAGTGTATCTTACCACTTATTTAGGTCTTTGGTTGACTTCCTTGGTGATTCAAAGTTTTCAAGGTACAGAACTTGCATGTGTTCAATTAGTTTTATACCAAGGTAAGTAAAAGGGGCACCTGGGTGGCTTAGTCAGTTAAGCCCCCAACTCTTGGTTTCAGCTCAGGTCATAATCCTAGTGTTCTCAGATGAAACCTTGCATCAGGCTCCATGCTCAGAGAGTCTGCCTGAGATTCTCTCTCTCTGCCCCTCCCACCCATGCTGCCTCCCTAAATAAATAAATAAATGAATAAATAAATAAATAAATGAAATCTTTTTTAAAAATCTTAAATAGTAAAATAATGAAATAATTATAATAATTATATAATAATAGATATTTTAAATATTTATTTATATATTAAATAAATAGTAATTATATAATAATAAAAATGAAATCTTAAAAAATAAACTAATGTATTTTGTTGCTATTATAAATAAGACATTTAATTTAAATTTCTGATAATTTATTGTTAGTGTAAAGTAGTACAATAAGTCCTTTTTATGCTGACCTGAAAACTTGCTAGAATCACATTAGTTTTAGTAGCTTTATTTAAATGTTTTTAAGATTTCCTATGTAAAGAATCATGCCATCTGCAAGTAGAAATCCTTTCATTTCTTCCTTTCTAATGTGTATTAATGTGTATTTTGTTTGTTTTTATTGTTCTGGTGGGGACCTCCAGTACAATGTCCAATAAGAGTGGTGAAAGGGAAAGGGACATCCTTTGTTAAGGTGTTGAATATATTGTTAGCTTTAAGATTTTTATACCCTTCATCCAGTAAAGAAGCTACATTCCATTGCTAGTGTACTAAGAGTTTTTATAATAAATGGAATCTGAATTTTGCAAATGCTTTTTCTATAGCTTACATGACCATATGATTTTTCTTATTTGCCCGGCATACTGTGTTCAAATACACTGATTGATTTTTCAAATGCTGAACACTGATCTCAAAATATTTATCCTGAGATAAACAACATTAGTTATGATGTACTATCCTTTCTATAAATACTGCTTGATTTGACTTGCTCATACATATGATTACATCATATATTGAAGATTTATAGCGTTCTTTATTCAGGAGGGATATTAGCCTGTAGTTTTTCTTTAGTATCAGAGTATACCAGACTAATACTAGGTTAAGAAGTGTTTCCTCTGTTTCTTTTTTTTTTTTTAAGATTTATTTATTTGAGAGAGAGGAAGAGAAAGAGAGTGTATGAGCAGAGGGAGGGGCAGAAAAGAGGGAGAGAATGGCAAACAGACTCCCTGCTGAGCACAGAGCCCCCTTGGGGCTCAATCTCATGACCTTGAGATCATGATCATGACCTGAGCTGAAACCAAGAGTCAGATGCTCAACCCACTGAGCCACCCAGGCACCCCATGTTCCCTCCATTTCTATTATCAGGAACAATTAGTCTAGAAATGGTATTATTTCTTACCTAAATGTGTACTAGAATTGGCTATTATGCAAGTAAAGTCATTTGGACCTTGTTTTCTTTAGGCAAACTTTATTTATAGCTTTATTGATATTTAATTTACATAATATTAAATGCATTCATTTTAAATGCATACTGTGATGATTTTTTAGTATAGTTACAGAGTAGTACAACCATTTCCACAATCCAATTTTAAATCATTTCTGTTACCTCCAAAATGTATCTATGACCTATCTATAGTCCTTTCCCTTTATTATATGCCTCCCTAGACAACCAGTAATTTATTTTCTCTATATGTAAATTTGCCTTTTCTGGATAGTTAGTAGAAAGGAATCAGATAACTGATCTTGCAGGTGACTCCTTTCACTTAGTATAACGTTTTTGAGGTTCACCCATATTGTAGTATATATACTACTGCTTTTATTTCTGAATGTATTCCATTGCATATGACCTTACCACATTTTGTTTGTTAATTGACTGGTTAATAGATATATGGATCATTTTTCAATTTCAGAGCTAATAAGAATAATGCTTTATGAACATCCGTGTACAAATCTTTGAGGGTACTTAGGTTTTTGTTTCTCTTGAGTAGATATCTAGGAGTGGAATAGCTGAGTCATGTGGCAAATTTATGTTTTTTTAAAACACTACTAAGTTGCTTTTCAAAGTGGTTGAAAACTTTTACATATCCAGTCTCTCCACAAATTTGCCAGTACTTGTTATTGTCTCTCTTTAGAGACAGTAGTTCTAGTGGGTGTGAAGTGGTATCTCCTGTGTTCTTAACTTGCATTTTCTTACTGACTAATATTTAGGATCTTTTTATGGACTTGTAAGACATTCTTTGTTTCTTTGTATGTGTGTATGAAATGTCTATTTATATATGTCATCCATGTTTAAATTGGGTCATTTATCTTCTAATTGACTTGTTAGAATTCTACAGGAAAAGTTTTTAAACATAAATTAATGTTTTTAATAAATATAAGGACATGCAATTTATCTATTTCTCCTTGAGTGAACTTTGGTAATTTGTGTCTTTCAAGAAATATGGCCATTTCATCTACATCATCAAATCTATAGGCATAAGGTGATTTACAATATATATTTATAAATTGTTTATGTATTTTGAATATGTATGTTGTGATGTCACTTTACTCATTACAGTAGCCCCCCCTTATGTTCCAAGACCCCCAGTGGATGCCTGAAACTGCAGGTAGTACTGAATACTAGATATATTGCTTTTTTCCTATACCTACATACCTCTAATAAAGCTTGATGTATACTTTAGGCACAGTAAGCAATTAACATCAACCAATAATAAAATAGAAAAATTATAATAATATACTTTAATAAAAGTTATGTAGATGTCTCTCTCTCAAAATATCTTACCGTATTGCACTCACCCATCTTCTTGTGATGATGTAAGATGATAGGATGCCTTCCTGATGAGATCAAGTGAAATGAATAACAGTGGCCACTGTCACTTGAGTTAGGCCACTGTTGACCTTCTAAAGATATGAGAGAAGAAGGGTCATCTGCTTTCAGACCACAGTTGATCAGGTTTCACTTGAAACCACAGAAAGCTGAAACTGCAGAGAAGGGAGGACTACTATACTGATACTGGTAATTTGTGTTTTCTCACTTTTTTCCTGGCTAGATGTGTATCAGTTTTATTATCTTCTCAAACAATAGAATTTGGTTTCATTAATATCCTCTGTTGTTCTCTTTCCAATTTACTGATTTCTGCTTTGATCTTTGATTTCCCCTACTGCTACTTGGGATTTAATTTGCTCTCCTTTTTCTGGTTTTTGGAGGTGAGAACTGAGGTCATTAATTTTAGGTTTTTACACTTTTTTTAAGTAAGCTCCATGTCCAGAGCGGAGCCCAACATGGGGCTTGAACTCACAACCCTGAGATAATGACCTGAACCACAAGCTGGAGGCTTAACTGACTGAGCCACCTAAGCGTCCCTCCACATTTTTGATATGGATGCTTAGTGCTATCAGTTTACACTTAAATTTACACAACACTGCTATTATCCAAACAACTCATATATATTTTGTTTACATTTTCATTTATTTCAAAATACTTTTTACTTTCTATTTTAATTTCTTCTTTGATATTGTTGTGGATTATTTTATTAGAAGTGGATTTATTTATTAGAAGTGGATTATTGAGTTTCTAAATATTTTGGGGTTTTTCAGATCTCTCTCTTCATAAATTTTATTTCATAATAACATTGTTAAATAATATGGTGTGTAAGACTTGGAACTTTTTTTAGTTTATTGAGACTGTTTTATGGGCTAAAATTTGTTCTGTTTTGGAAAATGTTACATGCGCACTTGAAAAAATAGTATATTATGTTTTGTTTGGGTAACTTTTTTTTTTATAAATGGCAAGTATAATTTTGATTGTGTTACTCAAATCTATTACATCCTTGCTTATTTTTAGTTAACTTGTTATATTTATTTTTGGGAAATAGGGCTTAAAATCTCTGTAATTTTGAGTTTGTTTCGGTTCTATAAAGTTTCCTTTGTGTATTTCCTCCATAGGTCTTCATTAAATATATAAACATTTAGGATTGTTTTTTGTCCCCTAGAAAACCTCTGCCTCTGACCTGTGACCTCTTTATCAGTATGAAATATTTTTATCTCTGGTAATATGCTATGTATTAAAATACATAATATGTAATAAAATTACATAATAAATATACATAATAAAATTACATAATAAAATAAAATTACAAAATTGGATTGTTTTTTGTCCCCTAGAAAACCTCTGCCTCTGACCTGTGACCTCTTTATCAGTATGAAATATTTTTATCTCTGGTATTATGCTATGTAATAAAATACATAGCATTAGATTTTATCTAATGTTGAAATAGTCACTTCTGGGAGCACCTGGGCAGCTCAGTCAGTTAAGTGTCTGTCTTTGGCTCAGGCATGGTTCAGGGCTCCTGGAATCCAGCCCATGTCCAGCTCCCTGCTCCGCAGAGAGCCTGCTTCTCCCCCTCCCTCTGCCCACCCCTCACCCCCACTCATGTGCTCTCTCTCTCTCTCAAATAAGTAACATCTTTTTAAAAAAATAGTCACTTTTGTTTTCATTGGATTAGAGTTAGCATATCCTGTTCTATTTCTTTTAATTTTTGCCTTTTGATTCAGAGTGGAGCCCTTGTAGGTGGCATAGAGTTGGCTCTTGTTTTTTATCCAGTCTGCCATCCTTTACCTTTTGACTGGAATGTTTGCATTATTTCCATTCACTAGGTAGGGTTACCTTTAGTTCTGTCATCTTGGTATTTGCTTTCTACTTGTCCTCTTTGTTTTCTTTCTGTTTCTTAATCTGTCTTGTCTTCGATTCATTGAGATTTGTATGATGCCATTTGCTCTCCCTATTGGCTTTTGTTTTTCTTTTGCTGGTTGCTCTAGTGCTTATAATACACATCTCTCACTTACCACAGTCTGCCTTCAAGTGATACCATAGCACTTCAATAGGATCTTAGAAGAGTATAATTTCATTCCTCCTTCCCAGGGTTTAGAGGACTATAGTCATACATTTTATGTACTAAATTTACACATTTCATAATACATTGTTATTGTTTTTGTTCGAATTGTTAATTATGTTTTAAATAGTTTAATAAGAAAAGCATATTAATCTAAATAATTGCCATTACCATTTTCTCCTCTGTATAGATTCATATTTCCATCTGATACCATTTACCTTTTTCCCTAAGAATTCCATCCTGACATTTCCTATAATGCAGGTCACGCACTATTAAAGGTTTTGCAACTCTAATTATCTTTTTTCCCTGTTTTTCTGAAAAATACTTTCACCAGGGGAGCACCTAGGTTAGTCAGTTGGTTAAGCATCTGACTTTGGCTCAGGTCATGATCTCAGGGTCCTTGGATCAAGCCCTGCCAGGGGCTCCCTGCTCAGCAGGGACTCTGCTTGTCTCTCTCCTTCTGCCCCTCCCATTGCTCATGCTCTCTCGTGCTTTTGTCTGTCTGTCTGTCTCTCTCTCTCTCTCTGAAATAAATAAATAAATAAATAAAAGCTTTTAAAGAATGATTTTTACTGAATATAGAATTTTAGGTTGTCCTGTTTGGTGTGTTGGAGGGTGTTATTGCAAAATGTCACTCTCCATTTTATCCCTTGCATTATTTCCAGTAGGAATCTTCTGCTCCTCTTAGCTTTATTATTCTGTATATAAAAGTGTCCTTTTTCTGTGATTACTTTTGTAATTTGTACTCTACCACTTGTTTTGAGCAGTCTGAATGTTTTAATTTGGTATAGTTTTCTTAGTATTTTTGTTTAGGATTTGTTGTGTGTGTTCAATTTTCATTAAATTTAGAGATTTTTTTAATCCATTATTTCTTCAAATATTTTGTCTATCCTCAGTCCCCTTCTCTTCTCCTTCAAGAAAAGTATGTGAACCCACGTGAAGTTGTTTAAAATGTCAGTGATTTTCTCTTCACTTAAAAAAAATCATTCTCTTTATATTTTATTATGGATCACATTCACTTGCATACATATTTTTTGCAATGTCTAACCTACTGCTAATCCCATTTCATATATTTTTCATTTCATTATAGTTTTCATTGCTGGAAGTCTGAGTTGGGTCTTTTGTCCATATCTCTAACTTTTGAGCATACAGCATACAGTTATAATAATCATTTTATCACCCATTTCTGCTAGTTTTACCATTTTTTAATCAATTTTGAGTCACTTCTGATTACTTCTTATTCTCATCATAGGCTATGCTTTTCTGTTCCTTTATATGGTTCATAATCTTTTAATGTTTGATGTGAGGCATGGTACATTCTACTTTTTTTTTGTTGCTTCATACTTTTTGATTTCTGTAAATATTCTCAAACTTTGTAATGGATGCAAGTAATTGAAAATGGATTCACCCTTTAGTGTCCTGTATTTGAGATTTCTTTGGCAGATCTGTGGCTTTGCTAGGTCTGTGGCTAATCATTCTGTATTATGAATTGTGATTCAAGATTTTCCTGAGTCCTCTACCAAAGCCCCGTTATATTTGTGTACTCTTCTCAGACCTGTGTAAATGCCAGACACTATTTCCTCTATTTTGTTACCTGACCTAGGATAATTTTCTCACATACGTGCAATGATATATAGTCTACTGATTATATGAGGGAGATCCTCTGAAGATCTCTAGAGTTCCTTTCTCTATGCATCTCTGTTCTCTATGGAACTCTGTCTGGAAAGTTCTACCTGTCATTCTCTCTGGAGTCTCTGATCCTTCTCCCTAACTCAGAAAGTTATGTGGGTTCCACCTGGGTTCCCCATCTCTGCACCACAGACTGGAAACTCCCTTAAAGCACTAGCTTGCAATATGTATGATCCCATCTCATTTGTTTTTTGTCTGTTAGATATTACTGTTCTTCATTCCCTGATGTTGAGTGTCTTGAAAACCATAGTTTTATATACTTTGTCTTTTTTTTGTTGTTATTTCAGATGAGAGAGTCAATCTGATCTCAGATATTCCATCTTGGTCAGAGGAAGAAATATACTTTTGTCATTTTATTTATTTTCATATCATTGTAAGCTATTACAACATTCTTCATAAACCTTAGAGCTTAGAACGTAGCTGAACACTCAAGTAAAGTGTGACCAAAATAATGTGACACACTCATTGTCTGCTATTTTTTTGACTCTTTTTCATTCTAACTATGATGACACTAGACTTCTGATACCAATTTCATTGTGTTCACTAAGTTTTATATCTCTTCACCAACAAGGTTGACCTTACTCTGTTCATATTTTTAGTTCACATCAACAGCTGGCCATCAGAGAATACCTGTAATAACATACAATAATCTAGATAGATGTGGTTTAATCAACCACAATTTTAACAGGATCGTTTTTCTTGCTCATCAGCATTGCATCTCTAGTTATATAGTCTAGGGTAATATTTACTACTTAAACCCATCTGACAAAGTTGTCTAACAAACAAAACACTTTCCCCCCCCAGCAAATGTTGATAATTCTCCCTCTTCACATTCTGTTTTTCAAAGGCTATCTCTTTATTCCCATGCAAAATGTATTTTTTATTTTTTTTAAAATTTTTAAAATTATTTTTATTTTTATTAACATATAATGTATTATTTGTTTCAGAAGTACAGGTCTGTGAATCATCAGTCTTACACAATTCACAACACTCACCATAGCACATACTCTCCCCAATGTCCATTACCCAGCCACCCCATCCCTCCTCCAACCCCGCTTCCTTCTAGCGACCCTCAGTTTGCTTTCTGAGATTAAGAGTCTCTTAAGGTTTGTCTTCCACCCGAGTCACATCTTGCTTCATTTTTCCCTTCCTTTCCCCTGTCACCCACCCCCGACCCTGCCTCTCAAATTCCTCATATCAGAGAGATCATATGATAATTGTCTTTCTCTGATTGACTTACTTCACTTAGCATAATACCCTCTAGTTCCATCCACGTCATCGCAAATGGCAAGATTTCATTTCTTTTGATGGCTGCATAGTATTCCATTATATGTATACATACCACATCTTTATCCACTCATCTGTTGATGGACATCTATGTTAGTTCCATAGTTTGGCTATTGTGGATATTGCTGCTATAAATTTTCAGGTGCACGTGCCTCTTCAGATCACTACATTTGTATCTTTAGGGTGAATACCCAGTAGTGCAATTGTTGGGTCGTGGGGTAGCTCTATTTTCAACTTTTTGAGGAACCTCCATACTGTTTCCAGAGGGGCTGCACCAGCTTGCATTCCCACCAGCAGTGTAGGAGGATTCCCCTTTCTCCACATATTTATTAAAAATTACTGTTCCATTGTGCCAACCTGTCAGGATCCTTTAGAATTCTTATTCTGTTAAGTAGCTATCTCTCCAGTTTTAGTGTCAAGTGAAAATTTAATTAACATGGCATCCCTGTATGCCTCAAAATGATTAATAAAACATGTTGTTCAGATAAGAGTTTTCTTATTAAACTACAAGCAGTTACAACTTATCAGAATAATTGTAAGTAAGTATAAAATAAACACATGTTGAATCAAATAAAAGCTAGACAAGTTTGGGTGTCTGCATTATTATATCATCTCATTTATTTAGATTGTCATGAACCAAAAGGTAATTTGAAAGTGAAGTACAATTATTATGTGAAAAACAGTGGACAAAGATTGTAAAAAATGTGCAATTTGTTTAAGAAAAGGAGATATAACTATCTGTGCTTGTATTTGCTAGAAATAAAAAAGTTCACAAGTAACAACAAAAATTGTTCCAGTTAAGGGAAATGTCAGAAAAGGATTTATAGGGCCGGGGTAGAAGTGAGACTCATCCTGTAAAACTTATGCTTTTATATTTTATATTATGTAAGTGCATTACCTTGTCAAAAGAAAAGGTGATTTATGAACAATAATGTAGGAGCAAAGAATCTGACAGCCCATTAGACATAGTCTCCTACTGAGAGAACTCTAAAGACGGTATTTCTTCTGCCAACATAACCTATACAAATAACATATGTAAAAAACATATGTAACTGTAGCAATTTTTAAATGATGTTATCACTCCTTGCAGTATATGCAGACATACACACCCATCATACATAATTTTTAGTAAGTATGATGTGTAGTCTTTTATGGAATACATCACTGATTTGTTCATATTTTATTAAATACTTCTAGATTCCTCTCCCTGATAATTTAATTTTGAAAATGAGAATTGTATTCTAAATTCAAATGTGTACTCCATGAAGTCTGCCTACTGCTCTTTTTTACAGTAGTTCATATCTTAATAGCCAAATATATGTTGGAAAGAAGTGAAAATAATATTGAGAAACTGATGTACTGACATCAATTTCATGCTTATCTCATTAGTGAAAATGAACACTTGGAAGAAAAGAAATAGAGTGACATTTGGGTGAAATGTATTTGTATTTGGGTGAAATGTATTTGGCTAATAGTATTAAACATAGGCTTAACTAGAATTCAGGAATAAAAGCTCAGACATGATATGCAATTTATTCATAATTATTTTACTGGTTATTTTTATTAAAGAATGCTTGGAGGTCATAAAACATTTTAATATTTCAATGTAGTATTACTTTTCCAAAATATGCATGTTATGGAAAGAAATAGTAGATATTTACTTATAAAAGGTAGTATTTAACAATATGCAAATTATGTATTGTTAAGAAAGAAATGGGGAATGGATAATAATACTTAGGGTAATGATCAAGCATACCACTAAGCAATAGATAGAATAGTATTTTTTCCATATTATCATTTATTTTTCTTTAAATGCAAAATTTACTAAATGACAACATAATAAAATTAAATAAAAACATAATAAAATTATTTATTTTCTGTCTTTACAGTAAAGCATTATCCAACTAGAGTTTTTGGAGGATGTATTTTTATTAAATCAGTATGCTTTTTAAAAAAGATTTTATTTATTTATTTGACAGAGAGAGACACAGCGAGAGAGGGAACACAAGCAGAGGGAGTGGGAGAGAGAGAAGCAGGCTTCCTGCAGAGCAGGGAGCCTGATGCTGGGATCTATGTGGGGCTCCATGCAGGGCTTGATCCCAGAACCCTTAACAACTTAATGAAGGCAGATGCTTAACGACTGAGTCACCCAGGTGCCCCTTAAATCTGTATGCTTCTGTCAAATACTCTCTTATTTATGTATGCAATTTATTGATTATATGGCATTTTTCTGTGGGTCATAGAAATTTTGTGTTAACAAAACAAGGTGTTTATACAAAGGGTAACTCAAACCTAAGGGGTTTCTGCTTCTGATAGCCTTCCTTTACTTAATCTATAGGCAAAGAATCATTTTGGATAAAATAACAGGACTATCATTAAGTAATGAAGAACCATAAGAAAAATATATGTAAATGTTGATTCTAGGGTTTTAGGCAAAATACATTTGAGAGGGGATCGGTGGGGGGAACCTCTAAACTCTCTAGGGAGACTAAATTACATGGGGATTGTGATTTTGTGTCATGATGTCTTAAATTCTATACCTATAAGAATATAGAGGTTTTTTTTTAAAACATCCTTTAACTGTTCATTTTGGCACTTTGAAAACATTCTGCTTAATGTTTGCTAGTGACATTATTTGAGAGGTGGGAATGTGTAGATTGTTAATTTTTAGGGTTAGGTTTCAGTGTGGCATACTTTTTGTTCACTACTAAATATTCAGTTTAACCCATGCAATGTTTTCAAGTGGGGATCTTTCCATTATCTGTTGGCTTCAGACTTAAAAGGTACATCTACCTGTACCTTTTAAGTGCCCAGTACTAGAGGCTCTACCCTTTCTTTCCTGTTCAGTCCTCTTCCTGGCTCATGCTGCCATGGATTTTTATTCTGTATTAGATGGCTAAGGCCTTGGTTTATAAAACTCATTATATGAAGTTTATGCATAAATTTAAAGGAAATATTTCAAGTCCTTTAACTTCCCCAGAGGTGTGTTTCACAGGCACACCAGTAAGGATGGAAGCATTTTACTTGAGCTTTTTGAGAAGTGCATGTGATGATACCAACTTTGAGTAGTCCTTCAATCTATACATTATTGGAATTTTATAAGCCAGTTTTTAGGGACAGTGGCTCAGTATATTTTAAGTATTGCTCTGTGCTGAGAAATAGTACACAGACATTTAAATACACAATAAAGCTATTTCCCCAACTTTGATACTAATGAACATTTTCAGAGTCTAACAATGTAAAAAAGAAAAAAAAAACAGCCTACAATTCATGGAATCTTTTTAATTTTTTTTTTAAATTCAGAGACAAGTATTAGAAGAAAAAAAAAGTCTGGAAGTCTGAAGAATTAAGATTAAGATTAATTTCTGAGGTAAAAACACTTGTATGATGCTGTAGATACCATCAATGCCTCCCTCCCTGTAACCATTCTTCCCCTCCTCTTTTAGAAATACAATCTCAAGTGTTAGTGGCCCATGTGACTACCCAGCTGAAGGCGACAGGGGTCTATTGCAGCCAGGTGTCCCTGAGTTCTAGCCAAGTAGATGAAGTGGAGGTGACGTGTAGGATGTCAGATAATGTCTTTTTAAAAGAAATGTGTACACCTGAAACTAATACAACACTGTATGTCAACTAACTGGGATAAAAATAGAATCTTAAAAAAGAAGAAAAAAGAAAGAAAAAGAAATGGGCCTGCCCTCCATTTTGTCTTTCCTCTCTCTGGAATGAGACACATTAAAGCAACCCAGGCACCTGTGTTGGTCTCCAAGATGGCAGCTGTGGTTTGAAAGTGGCAGAGCCACAGAGCAGAAGACCCCTGGATCTCTGACACCATCATGTGCCCATTCTAACCACTGAGCACATACCAAACATATATTGGAACAAGACTCAGCCTAACCAGTATTCTGATATACATGAATATCCAGAAGGAGCTTTTTGGAAATATACTTTCAACTCTTAGATCTTGTCATTTAATACCTGCAATAAATAAGTGATAATAAAAGAATTTGCCGGCTGATATATTTCAAATATTATAATTATATTTCACTTAATATCATCATCAAATTATTTATATCCTCTGAGCACCAAATAGCTAGGGGAAAGACAGGTGGAGATATATTGAATTAGACTAGTATTTGAAGTGTGCTGCATGTTTCACCATGATACTTTTTTCTTTCATATTTAGCTGGATAATCTGATGACAAACATTGCTTTTAGTTAGAAAATACCTTAGGATTTAAAAAATATTAATTAATAATAAAGGACAGTGTGTGGAAAATAATTAGAAGTTTCAACTGGATGGTAACAATGTAGAAAGTTACTTTAGATGACTCTGTAAACCACACTGATTAAAATACCTATTCTGAAAGGGTGAGATGGGCCATGAAAAGATAACATAGCCATGCTTACATCCAAAAAAGGAGTAGATAATCAGGAAATCAGAAACTTAGAAGTCCATTCTGCAAATTACCTTTAACAAATTCAAGTGCTGTCTACTGAATCACAATATTGTCAGAAGTTTCCTCAAATATTTAATTAAATAAATGACTTCATCATATCCTCACCCCCAATATGACTAACATATACAAACATTAGCTTGCGGGAGAGGCATTTTAGCTATTGACATTTCTTCTTGAATAGCTTTTAAAAATTCAGGCTATCAGGAAAACAATATCAGGAAAACTTCAGGAGACTAGAGAAAGTAATGATGTTGTTAGAAAAATGAATGTAGGGATGCCTGGAGGGTATCTCCAGGGTCCTGGGATTGAGCCCCACATTGGGCTCTCTGCTCAGCGGGGAGCCTCTTTCTCCCTCTCCCTCTGCAGCTCCCCCTTCTTGTGCTCCCTCTCCCTCTTCCTCTCTCTGTCTCTGTCAAATAAATAAAATCTTACAAAAGAAGAAGAAGAAGAAGAAGAAGAAGAAGAAGAAGAAGAAGTAGTAGTGGAGGAGGAAGAAGAAGAGGAAGAAGAAGAAGAGGAAGAAGAAGAGGAAGAAGAAGAAGAAGAAGAAGAAGAAGAAGAAGAAGAAGAAGAAGAAGGAGAAGAAGAAGAAGAAG